>JAAAKQ030479537.1:6260-19880 GCA_010016005.3 Zanna intricata
GAGTTGTGCAGGTAACATTTCTTCTTTAAAGTAGAATTTGTAAATTGAAATAGAATTTTTTTAAGTATTGAAAAGTTACAATTATTTTAATAATTTTTAATAATTAAATTAATTTTAATACGAGTAAGTTCTGACATATTTTGTAGAAGGTAATTCCCAAGCCCATTTGATTCTCATTAATGAAGGTGCTAAGAGAAGGTAAATTTTTCTTATTTTTATTCTTGCATTTCTTTAATTTTTTTTTTTTAATAATTATTTACCCTTTTTTGTTTCCTTCACAACCTCTTACTGTTGTTTCCACTTACACTCTAATGTTGCAACTTTTTTCCGGCCTTTTTTTTATAATTATATAGATGGTTTTTATAGCCTACCTGAAATGTTTCTTTTTGCTGCTGTTACTGGCTTTTTCTATTTCCCCACAGTAGCAGACTTTTTGAAAAGAATAGTTAGAATATCACATTTTAATTTTTGTTAAGGGGTTTTTTTTTTTTTTTTAGTACTTTCGGTCATTTGACTATGATGACTTGTAATTTAAAAGTATTAAAATTAACATAAGTAGATTTAAAAGTTAAAAAATTAATAGTGTAAAAGTAATTATGTCTGTTTTGTAGGAAAGTCACAGTTATCATCTACAGTTGTTACTGTCATAACTACGACTTTCCTATAGAATGGACGTAATTACCTTTACATTACAACAACTGGTTATGATTTTAATATTTTTAACTTTTAAATCTACATATGTTAATTTTAATACTTTTAAATTACAAGAAAACTTTTCATCATGGTCTAATGACTGAAAGTAATCAAAAAGTGCAGATGAAATGTTGGTAAGGTTGAATGTAATATATTTTATTTATATATAAATAATCTTAATATGGGTTTATTTTACTCAGAAATCAGGGTGAAATATTTTGGTAATATTTTGTTAAAAACATAACGAGCAAGTGTAACTTTTTTTTTCTTATATGAATTGTTCATCTTTGTATAATTGTATTTAATAATCTTCAAATATGCTATATAATTTTCAGTTGCCTTCTATATATGCATGCTCACATTTGAAATAGCAATAAATTCTTTATTTTTTCCATCTCAAAACCAAATTCATTTCACCTAATTTTCCTGTCTCTGTCACATTTGATTTTCTGTAATCTTATTTTAACTACAACCTATAAAATTTTAGTAGAGATAAGATCAGATTAGGATAATTAAGATAAGAATTTTGGATATGTAGGATGGTATGAGGTCCTATTAGAAGGGTGAATTCTAAGTAAATTAATTAACTTCTTATATTTTTATATATGGTGAATTTCATTATTTCCTCTTATGCCATGAGTGATCCTGGTTTATTATTGAGTAAAATAATTCCATATTTTTCACTAGATATATATATATATAGCTGTTTGTTGAAATTCTATCACTAAAATCTAATGTTGACTTTTGAATGTATTCTCATTATTAAAAAAAAAAAAAGAAGACATCTGAGAAAAATATTATTTTCACTTCTCAATGTTTCAGTCATTATGAAATTTGGTTTATTGGGGTGCCTCTTTTTCTACATAACTTCTGTCACCACCTGGTTCAATTTTTGTTCCTGAGAAATTATCTTTGCTGTGAACAGCTTTTGATGAATTTTTTTGAAACATTGGTGGTATAGGTCACTCTTATTTCCCAAATTAAGACAACAGTTGATGATCCAGAATTAATTTTAATCTGTTACTAGTAGACGCTCTTCAGTAGATGTATATAATCGTTTTATGTTCACATTTTCCTTAAACCTTGTAACATTAATGTTTTCATTAATAATATGCAAATAAACACTAACTCATTGACACATTGTCTTTTAGTAAGGTTGTGCTTAGAATAAATGTTTGTGTCATGGGATGAGTGTGGTGTAATCCACTGTATTAGATAAATTATTTCATTACTTCACAGCATTCATGTATACTAACTAAAAATAAATTAACAAATTACAGTGCCCAAAAAAGTTACCAAAAATCATTTGTTGCCATGGATAAAAAAATACTCCTGTTTAATTTGTTTCCAAATATTCACTTTTTATAACATTTTTATTTCTCTGACAAAATCAGATTACTCTATAAAATACCTTTAAGTATTTATGAAAATAAAACACTTATCTTAAACGAAAATTATCTTTAACACCATTAATTTTTTAATTACAAACCATGAAGAAAAGAAAAAATTAACAGTAAGCCTGGAATAGTACTTTTGCCATTTTCAATAATAAGTCTTGTGTCAGTTGACCCAAAACCATAAAAGCCAACCACTTAACTTACCTAACACATTGTGTGAAATTAACATTTTGTTTATATTTAATAATTTCATACAAGTTTCATTTGTTTAAAAATAAATTCAAAATTAGACCAGTTATCAATGAAAAGTCTACTAAGACTTCATAAATGAAAATTGTTATTCCAATTATTAATTAATTTCTAACAAAGTAATGGTCAACTTCTATTTATGCTAAGTTAATATTATCTCATGTTTTGGCAGATTTATTGAATTTCTTTTCTTTTTTTTCGATTGTAAATTTTCTCCATTTTAGGATCTTACACTTGATTTATAAAATTGATATTTATATATTTAGGAATTTTAGTAACATTATTTTTTTTGCTCAATGATTATATCACTACACAAGCTTTTGAATGTGTATGTGGAAATATGAAAGTGCAATTTTTTAATGTATAAAGATGATATGCCTAACTGTATTTGAACCTGGGACCCCACCTGGATTGAAGGCTGAGACTGTAACACTGCCATAGAGATCAGTGTGACAGTGTGGCATTTCAGTGTTAATTTAATTAATAAATTGTATTATTATAATTTATTATTATATTATATTAATAAGTTAAGTTTGATTTATTTAGAAACTAATAACATTACATAATTTTTGTTTATGAATGATAGCTCGTACTTTCTTGGATGAATACATTACAAAAGAAACTTTACAAAAATATTATACTTTTAATTATGTAACATATATAAAATTAACTATTGAAGAAGTATGAATAATCGACAAAATATACAAACTTTGATATTTCTAGGGATTACCTAGGCTTAATTAGACTAACAGTGTTGTTAACCACTAGAAAGCAATGAATTTATTTAAGTAATTAAATAGAAAAAAGATTTGTTATTTGTAATTTTTTACCTAAACCTTGTATAAAAAATTGTGATTGCTTGATTACAGATATTAGTTTTTCATATTTCCGATTAGTTACTAGCATCCTTTAATATTTAACATTTCGTCTTTAAACAGTTGAAATATTTTTCAGATACTAATCACTACAAAATCGTGCCTTGATAACATCGGTAATTAAACAGTAGGGTAATTATAATTTTTAAAATTAAAAAGAGAAGAATAATATTCTAAATACGGTACGAATTAAATAATTTAAAACTTTTTCCAAAATATAATTTTAAAAGATCAATGTATATAAAAATAAAATAATCGCAAATTATTAAAAATTCAAAATTTGATAATACTAAGCAAATGTTGTTCAGCTGGCCTGATTACCAACCACACGACAATCCGCTGAGAAATTTTCGGCACAAGCAGAGGATAAAAGTGAAAAGCCAGTTTTTGATACTTTTATTCTGAAATATTTTTGATTTTATGTGTGAATTATAAATTAAATTTTAATTCATCATTGTGAATGGGCTAGAAATCATGTTTTTTTAATTTATTTTAAATTATGTTGGCAAGAAATTAAGAAAAAAATCGTTTGTTATTCTGCACTCTAGCGGATCTTTGTGAAAATATTTCGGTTTTCCTAATACAGCTGATTCGGAGTGTTCGTTCGTTTGACAGTTCGGTATCTTGCCGGTTGTTTCTCGTACGTTATTGTTAAGATTTTGTGTATTAGGTGATTGTGGTCGATTTTTGCGTAGAATTAGTGATATATGTGCTGGATAAACAACATTACTTATAAGGTAATACTTTTAAATCCTCCGAATGGCATAAATAATAATTTTCTTTTGTTTAGGTCACCAATTAGTGTACTGTTAAATAGTATAATTTGATGGAAGTATTAATTTTATGATCTGGTTAATTAGTTATTACTACAGTTTATCATTTTATACTTTTTGTGATATTGATTTAACTCTTTTAGCGTAAATAAGAATGTGATAGATTTTTTATTTGCTGTACATTATTTATGACTTGTTCTATTCTGGTATAATGCAATAACTATGTTGTCTTCGCGTTCTACGATTTCTTTTAACAAATAATTTTAGATCTTCTTTATAAATTATTGTGACATATGCAAAATGTTTTGTCAGTAAAAAAATTTAATATGCAATTTAATTAACTGATAACCAATGCCTAACATTAAGTAATAAGCAGTAACTACAGTATTATTTATATAAAATAATTTTATTTAGATTCATTGATTTATCTCTTATCTTTTTCTTCTTTAAAGTTGTACAGTTTTTGTTTATTTAAAGGGAGGTAATTAAAGTCTTTATCTTTTTTGTGAAAAAATTAAAGATTACATTTTAAATTTCACTAGATGAAATTGTGTCTCCTCTAACATTTTTCTAAATGTAAACCATTTGATTTACTTTTTCCTTGTAAAGAATTTTTCTTGGGTAAAACAAAATAAAGTATGTATTTATTGGCTGTTTTATTAATTATGGTTCTCATCTTTCAGTTCTAGACTGAAAATTAAATTAGTGTTAAGTGCTTTTAGAGTATTGAATAATTATTTTTCTACTTCCATGTTAGGAATATTAACTTCATGTTTGTTTTTTTACTGTACCTTATTCATTATTTCGTTGTATGGATGATGGAATAAAAGAACTAATTATAACTGCATTTATAGTTGTATATTTTCAGTAGTTTATGCTTTGTTTAAAGTTTGTCAGTGATTGAATGAGACTTAAGTCTGCATCAAGGTATTTTGTGCCTGGATATTCAGCTTCTGTTTTAATCCATAAAAAGTAATTTAACTTAAATTGTTTATTTTATGACTATAGATGAGAACATCCTAATTTTTAAATCATCTGTATTTTTTGCAAGTGTGATTGGAGATGTCATAAATTTAGTTCAAAGTAACTTTAATGCTCTGTAATATAACATTAAATATGACTATTTTTTAGTTTATCAATCTAAGAAAATGTTCTCCATCAGATCTTTTAATTACTTACATTTTCTCGTGTAATTAGGAGTTACTAAGGATGAGCATTACTAAATTGCAATGCTCTACATTTGATATACCTTATTGAATAGAACATATAAAAGTAACTTTTTAACACTTAATCTAGGTGTACAGAATATGTGTATTTAAAAATAATTCATTTGTTTCTGTGCAGAAATCACTTTGTTGCTCAAAATACTTATTCATTTAATACTAGCTGTTCTAATGTCAGAACATGTGTAATACTTGTAATGGGAGTTTCATATAATGCTGAATTATTTAATGATATGATATTTTGTAACATCTTTTTAGGGATTTTAGCCTTCAAGTTTCTTCAAAAGATAAAACCAGCTCATAATTATTATGAATATTTTGCTGAGACAAATGAGTTTATATAAATCAGTCGCATATTTCTGTCATGCAGAATTTAAAGTTTTTATGATGAAGATATTTTTTAAATTATTTTAACCATCTGTGACAGTCCATCAGTCTTGTGAGAGGTATTGTGACTTAATGGGTTTTTAATAACTTTGTCTTAAAACTGTTACATATATATTACATATTAATTAATATAACTTACTAATTAATAATTAATATATAAATTAGATAATTAATATATCTTGCACATTATATTAAATCAAAATTTAAAAGTGCTTTTTTATTTTTATCATATTTTTTTTTCACCTATTTTAACAAGGAAAATAAATTATATAGATGAACTAATTGGAGAAAAAATGCCATACTCTGCCAAAATTGAACCAAAAACCAGTTAATAATTATTATGAAAATTTCTAATGAATTTTGCTGAGACAAATGAGTTTATATAAATCAGTCACATATTTCTGTCATGCAGACTTTAAAGTTTTTATGATCGAGATATTTTTTTAATTAAATACCTCATTAAATTTAATTATCTACACAGACCTCATCCAGTGATATTTTTGGTAAAAAATACACATGTATGCAAAAAATTAAAATCAATGTTTATCTTCTCCAACCAGTTTTCCTGCCCAGCCTGGGTGTGTGTGTGTGTATGTATGTATAGATAGATTAGCGACTGCAATCAGTGCTACTGGCTTGCCAGGCTTGATGTAGCTGTGCAGATGTATTGTAATGCAAGTGTAGATGTAGTTGTTAACATGTAGCCTTGAGACTCAAGTTGTCCATTCCTATGATATGTGGTTAATTAAAATCCAATCGGCAAAGAACACTGGTATCCACAGTCTGGCATTAACAACCGTATAAAAGCTACTCCTTTACAAGGACTCAAACCTTAGAACTCTCAACTTCAAAAATCAGCTGATTATATGCTGAGTTTAACTAGTTGACCAACCCAGTGGGATAGAAAAACTAACATCTAATCATATTGAATGTTTTAATAAAGTTAATTTAGCTGGACTCCGGGTCAGATTAAAATATCTAAAAGATTGTCACAGTAAGAAGAATATGATTCAATTTCTTCTATTAAGCTGGAGTACAAATGATGTAAAAGTTTTTTATATCATTTGTTTTAAATTAAAGGTCTTTTTTAAACTTTCATATCTTTAAGAGCAATGCTGTGTGGTTATTAAAATAAATTGAATAACAAAATAGTCCTCAAAAATTGTTTACCAAAAAATTACTTAAAATGTAAAATTAGATGACAATTCAATTTATTATTTAACAATCATCATCAATCAGTGGATATTGAGGAATTACTATGTGAAAAAATGATAATGAAAAAATAAAAATAATTAAAAAATAATACTTATGGAATGGCAAAAATGAGAATTTCTGTCAATGATTATGTACGAATAAAAAAATGATTTTTTATCAAAATATAAGAAATATTTTTAAAGCAATTTCAATTGAAAGCATGAACACTATTTTCAGATTTTTGGTCAACAATTGTTAATTTTATTCTGTAAATATTGATAAAAGATTTGTCTTGTAAGTGTACTTTACTTGCTCTTTATTATTTTTTTCTCATTGTAATTTTTCATTTGATCTTCCAGATTTTTTGTTTCAGTTGATCACTATCTGATGAAGGTGATTATTTTATAATCAAATTGGCCATCAGGTTTTTAATTTTAAATAATCTCTTTGTAAATGGATTTTTAAAAGTTCTTGTTACACAATTTATTATTTATCTTATAAAATACCTCGCCATACCTTCAAGTTCTTTCGAGGGCCTAACTCTTGGCTTTTCAAAGCTCACAATTTTAACACTAAAAAACTGTACATTATCGCTGTTATGTTTTACGGTAGTGCACATAACACAAGTGGAAAAAAATGACCACAAGAGTTGGTGGGAGAGGACAAGTATTTGGCTTTGCATAAATAAACCTCATATTTTTATTTTTAAAACAAGTTGTAATTTCTAGTTTTATTTATATTTCGTGCGATGTCATTTCAAAAGCAATACTAAAATTAACTGAAAGAATTTATGGTCTAGGAAATGTATAAAACATTAATTCCTAATCAGAAATAATATTTTCAATTTACTTTCAGCTGACCGAAACTTTGGATCGACTTCAAAATGAAACTAAAAATAGAATTTCATTAACTACCGTTGTGAAATAGCAGTTTACATTTACAAGTTAGTTATTTGATACTTATGAATTTTATTTCAGGAAAGTTTTTTTTCTGATAGATTTTTTTTCTACATCGATATTGGATATGAGGTAAGACCTAAATCCTTTTCAAAACAGCTTTCTGTGAAGAGAGTAGTATTCAATCTAAGTGGTTTCCTGCCACTTATTTCTAATGTTGTGGAAGAAAAGCTTTGCGTACTTTGCATAAATTTTCTATTAAATGTTGGTTATGATCATTGTATTCTTTGATAGTAAACTATTCTCCAGTTTTTACTTAAGACTAAAGGGATTTACTTTTTCCATTGCTGCTTAAAATATACTTATGATATATGCTTTTAACAGCTGCAAAATTGTTTATGGGAGTAATCCAGCTCAAAATATTGTCTTTTTATCAACTAATGAGATCCATCAAGTTGTAGGGGATGAAATTATTTGACCTAATAACAAGTTTATTTGGGTTCGGCCTTCAGCTATTCTTCTTCTCTTAATGTTTGGCTTTTATCATTGTTTTTCCTATTGCTTTTTCTTCTTTTCTTCCCCGAACTTCTCTTAAATTTCATCTCCACAGAACATTCTACTGTCAATCTTTTTCTCTACTAATTTTTCTTTTCCGTAAAAAGTATAGATATGGCACATTTAGATATAGATATGGCACAAGTACAAAGTTGAAATACAGATACAAAATACAAATACATGTTGAATCAAAATTTCATACACAAGAGATTAAAACAAGAATTGAAATACAAATAAAATATACAAACAATAATTCATCTTACAATATACGCTGCTGCTTTCCTCTTAGTCAGACACCACAGTGCTGCCTCTCTTCCCTTGTCTTGGAGAATGTTCTGTGTCAGAGTGGCTTTCTCTTTCCATTGTTGCCTCCTTTGGAGCATATAATCAACCAGTGTTTCCAGGATGAGCCAAATCAGCCCTGCAAGCCTCCTTAGCCATCCCAACTGTGACACTGGAAGAAGGTATGCTCCGGCGTATCCTCTTCCTCCATAGTAGAAGCAGTTGGGGTCTGCTCTTCTTCTGAATCTGAACAGGTATGATCCGAATCCACCATGGCCCATCAGAAACTGGGTGAGATAGTAGTCGACCTCACCAAACTCACCTCTGGTACCATGGATCTACTCTTGGGATCAACCTTCGTGTCCAGGCTCCTTTGGTCGATTTACTCCATGCATCCTGCCATTCTGTCAGGAGAATTCTCTTTGCTGTCGACTTTGGAATATCGTTGTATTTCCTGGTTAATTCAGCAGCACATAGGTGTATTGGTAGGATGCCCGTGACAACCTCCGCCGCATCCCCTGAGATGGTCCGGTATGCAGAGTGTTGCTATTCCTGCATTTATTATTCATCACTGGTTTATTATGTTATCAATAGCACTTTCATGAGGAAGTAATTGCATTGAAAGATAGGGAAATAAAAAGTAATGAACTCTTTTTTATGATGTCAGTAGTGAATTAGAACTGTTCATTGTATCCTTTTGAAAGAAATAAAATTTTAATCATTTTTAAAATGAAATTTCCCCTATAAAGAATTACATTCTTATGAATTAGTCTTCTCGTTTGGTTAGATAAAATTAAAGAAATTAAAAAAATGAGGTGGTTTTTTTGCAACACCAATATATCCTAAAAAGAAAGTCACAAAAGACAAATCTCTTGTCAAGATTTATTGAAGCCTGTAATAATTTGGTGTAAATGCAAAAAAGATGTCATGAATTTGGGAAATTATAAATTATCCTCATCCTATGGAAATAATATGAAATAATGTCTTAGATAATTTGCTACTCCACCCGATTTTAGATATTAATATTAATTAGCTGAAACACCAATCAATTTTAACTAAAATCTACACAATGTGCTGAGATTTAATAAGATGAATATGATACCATTTGAAAGATACTGAATGAATTATAATAAGAGTTTTTTAAATTTATCTTATGAATGATTGGAAATTGTTTTTAATATGAAGAAAGTTAATTTCAGAAGAAATTCTATAGAGTAGCTGAAGGAAATGTTCAAAATTTATAATTTATATTTTTATATTTAAGTATTAATAGTATATTATATATTTAATATTATAATTATATATATTAATTATAAGTAATTATAAATTTTAATTACAAAATTACAAATATTTAATTATAAAATTTGTATATAAATTTTAATTATTATGTTATCAATAATTATATAATTAATTAATAATTAATTATATTATATTGTATGTTTAATATATATATTATATATTATAATATTATATTTAAATATTTATAACTTATATTTTAAGCAATTTACAGTAATATTAAAGCAAAATTTCCTGTGCGTATAAATCTGGGCTGTAAAATAATTTCTTAATACCGAATTAATGAACAACAGCTCAGCACTTATGTATTATTACAGAAATATATATAGCTTTATTTATAAATTAAATATAATAATAATAATAATGAAGTAAAACTATAAGCAATGTAACAGTTTTGTAAACAGTCCTAATTGATTGTAAAATTACAGCTTTCTGGCCAGCTAGTTATTTTCCGGATTGTTAAAAAAAAATAGTAAAGTTTTCATCACACATACATGTGCGTGCGCGTACACACACACACACACACACACACACACACACACATTTATATATATTAAGTAGTTCATATTCTCTGTATGTAAAATTTAGTTCTCTTTATTTGTAATATATATATATATATATGTGTGTGTGTGTGTGTGTGCGCGCGCGCGCGCGCGCGTGCACATCTTGTCCAGCAGAATGATAATAGTTTTTTTTTAAATCTTGAGATATTGTGGCCATGTGTACTTTTATCTGAAAGGTGCTGCCCCAGGTTTGAATCCTGACCAGGCTGATTTTGTATTCTACAGAATTTCATGGCGGTGAATAAGTCATTTACAATATGTGTGTATTATATAAATTACATTTATTACTTAAATCAGGAAAATCTTTTATGTTTTTAAAATACTGATGAGGTAGATGTCTAAGTATTGAATTTGGAAGAAAAAACAAAACAAAATGAAAAAAAAAATTTATAAATATTTTATTTGTTTGAAAACAAATAAATAAAAGACGACAAAGCAGTGAAAAATTTGAATATTTAACAGATAATATGTGTCTGGTAGTAGTGGCAACTACTTTAAAATACAACTTAAGTATCAAGAAATAATTTAGTTGAAATTTATCTTCAAATTTGTTATGGTATCAGATAGCCATGGTGAATGAAATAAAATAATTAAACTCGATATCAAACTTTTATATCGGACCAGTATAAGTTATAATCATATTACAAGAAATTAAATAATGATTTTATTTAAGTTTTGTGTTAATTATTACTGGATAAAAACAATGTGTTGTATTTTTAGGAATGAAAATTATAAAAAGAAATAATTGATTATGATTCATAAAATAAATACACTAGCATTTTTAATTACAGAATATTGCCTTTTTTCCTTTTGTTTATTATGATTACGGTTGTTGTTTTTTTTATGTTTTTATTTAAGTTTAGTTAGCATTACAGTTAAACAATTTTTTGCTTATGTTTTGAATATTTTTATTTCAAACCAATTTTAAAATTTTCCTTTTAAAGGAAGAAGATACAATGATTGTGCCATAATGGAAATTTCCAGTTAGTATGTATGTATCTGTTAATTATTTTTTTTTTTATATATAGAAAATATATTTATATAAAGGTTTAAGATTTGTTAAGACATTCTTTTGACTGAAACCAAAAATTAGGTAGAAGTAGTACCGAATTGCATCTATACAGAGTAATTTAATTTCAAAATAATTAAAAATAAAAGAAGGCAGTAAAATGTGATTGAAAGAATGAGGAATTATTCTGTTATTATTATTATGTTAATTATTATAACAACATGGTTCAAGGGAATCACAAAATTGCTGAATTTCATTATTTTTAGGTAATAAAATAACAAAAAATACAACTCTCATGCATGAAAACGTCTTCTAATATGAAATAAGTCTAGCAATCAGAAAAAAAAATTGTGAAAATACTTTTATTGAATATAGTACGTGTAGTAGTAAAATATAAACAGTTAGGAAAACAAGTAGTGACTTAATATCTGAAATTATATGAGAATTTTGAAAATTAAGCCGATTGACAAAATATGAAATGAAGGCATTTTGGGGGAAAATTAGAGCAGAGAGAATCTTGGACAGAATCTTATTAAAAAAAAAATCCCTTTTGGCATGCTGGAAGATGGAGATAGATTTCACTGGTGCTAAGTAGGGGGGGATAAAAGCCGGTCTCCTTGTTGCGAATGGTAGAGTCTCAGCCTTTCAACCAGAGGTCTCTGGTTCAAATCCCGGTTAGATGTACACACACTACAATTCATTCATTTTCATCCTCTGAAGAAGTACCTAACAGTGGTCTCAGAGCTAAAAAGAAAGAAAAAGGGCGGGATAAAAGAGATTTCCACCTTAAATTTAAGAAAGACTTCAAATTTACTCAATACAACAATGATTGCATGTGAAAAAAGTTTCACATGTCTAGCATACAATAAGCCCCCATCTTTTTACAATTAAAGCGATATTTTGGTTATCCCTTGTAAGGGTGGTCATATCAAAATTGTTTCAGACAAAAGTTTTAGGTAATGTTTAAAAGACTAACGACCACTTTAAACCGATTTGATATAGTCAAAATGTATTTACTCTTTTCTTGACTTTATTCATACTCTAATAAGAATCAATTTTTTTACAAGTTTTAACCTTTGTGTTTATTACTAGTTTGAGGTCCTTATCCAAAGAATAGTAGGAACTTTAAATGAATTTAATATTTTACTTTTAATAAGAAAGTTATTGGGATATTTTGTTTTTTCAAAAAAGCCCTTCCATTTCCACCCCCATAGTCTGGATTTTTCTCATTAACAAACTGACTTGAGATTTTGGGTCATCATATGTTATATTTCTGCATATCCCTTGGTGTTACAGCAATCAATTCAATTCTAATTTACTTTTGGAATAGAGAAAGAGAGAGATGGTAAGTAGAGGCAAGTAACATTTCGATACTAGCTTAGATTTAAACTAACGTAAACTGTGTACTTCTAAGGAGGGAAATTTTGGCATTCCAGTAGTGGAGGTCAGTATGTTCCGATGAGATGAGGATACCCCAATGGGGGGTCCTCAAGAGACCCAAGTTAGGAAAGGAGCTAATCTTCTGCCATTGCACTCGGGAGCTACTGACTATATGCCTAAAGGTAGTTCGGGTTGCTCCTGGAGTGCTTAAAAAAACTCTGTACTTCAAAGGCTGTTTGAATACCATTGCAAAGTAATAAATAAATAATTTTACTTTAATAATATGATAATTATACATAGTAAAATTGTTTGTTTACTACTAAACTGTACGCATACAGTTATTTTGTGTATACTCTCATCCAAAATATAATACAGCAGCATCTTAGGATTTCTTCAAAATACATTCTTGCATTCAGCATCCTTTTGGATTTTTGATAATCCATTTGTTAAAGCGTCACGTACCTGCAAAAGAGTAAATTATTTTTAAAAAAATCTGAATATGTAATTTGTTTAGTAAATTTTAATTAATTTTATGATATATTTTTGTCTAGAGCAGAATTTTGTGATTGTTGAAAATGACCATACCTGCCTATACATAAACATTGACTTTTTTTTATCACATTTGTCATAACATTTTGTTTCTAATTTTGCATTTGAAATTTTCTTTAGTTCATATTTATCATTGTTGTCTTGAGTCAGCAGAATAATAATTAGTGTTTATATATATAAACACTAATTATGATATATATAATAATATTAATTATACAATTGTTATTATAATTGTTATATATATAAAACAATTATGATATTGTTATTATTTAACAATTATAATCATATATATATATATA
>JAAAKQ030479559.1:0-22553 GCA_010016005.3 Zanna intricata
ACGCTACAATTCGCTCATCTCATCCTCTGAAGATATAACCTAACGGTGGTTCCGGAGGTGAAACAAAAAAAAAAAAAGAAAAAAAAAGAAAAAAGTATTCTATTCCACAAAATATTACGATAGAAATCAATGATCATGAAATATACGAACAATCTTGAATTTTTTTTTTTATTTTATGAAAAGACAAAGTACTTTGTTAGAAGAAATATTTATTTCTGCTAATTACTTCCTGACGAAATATTTTAGTAACAAATTACTAGATTAGAATTTATAGTAGAAAAAATTAATATAAGATTTTTTTAGATTTCAAATTTTAATTTATTTTTTATAATTTACTACCTCATGGAAAATGTTAATAAAAATAATTTCCGCCGATCTTCATGGAGTATTGGTAGCATCTTGGCCTTACATTCAGAGATCTCAGGTTCGAATCCCAGTCAAGTGTGGTATTTTTGATATACTACAAATTTTCACATTCGTATTTCCATGTACAAACTTTATTTATAAGCTTTAATGGTAAATTAATCCATCAGTCAAAAAAAAGAAGAAAATCAATTAATGCAAAATAAAATATGAGAAAATAAATAACCGTAAAGCTTAAAGTAAACTTTCTTCGGATATTAACAGGTGATTCCCTCATGACAAACAGTATAAAAACCTGGTACATGATTAGATTATATCCTACAATCGATATTATACAACATGTCAAGAAATAAATAAATAAACAGTTCTTACAATTAAATTAACTAAGAGTTAATTTAAGAACCAATGTAAAAATTTATAGCTAACTGTAGATTTCGATTGGTAAAAAAATAATCACAAATAATTACAAAGCAAACAGTAAAACCAATAAAAAAATAGTAACTTATAAATGAAAAAAAAGGAATATTTAACCTTCCATATAAGCAATCAAAGCTAAAAGCAAACACTTAGCTTACAATATAATCATCATCAACGCCAGTTTATTTCGAATATTTTTTTTTTTTTTATTTACACCCCTAAGGCAATTGGACCCTAACTGGAGGTTAGGCATTACGCAGTCGCCGTGGAGTGTCGTGGCAGCAGATTAACTACTACCTCCCAAGCTCAGGTCCAGGAACTGGATCCCCCATTGGGGTCTCTTCGGTTTTATCGAGATCCCTCGACTCCCCGCTTCAGGGGTGCCGAAGAGCCCCTCCTGGGGAGAGCTGCCCTCCCCGACCCTAGCACCTAACCCTACTGTGGGTCAATGTGCATTTCACACATCTGGCCCTCCGTCCCAGGTGTGAGAGTGTGCGCTACCCTCTCACACCTCGAGGGGCCTTCATGCGTCATCAGAAGTACCCCGATCCAGACCACTCTTGCGTGTACTCCAGACACGGGCATCCTCAACAATTGGGCTGCCTCCCTGGCTCTAACATCGTCACGGTTCGCCCCCTCGTGGAACCACACTTCCCCTGTGATACTGCAAACGTCCAATTGAGTTTTCACCATAGCGTTTGCTTACATCCCACTTTGTACAAGGATAGTCCATGTGCAGTAGAGATTTTTCCTCTGTACTATCCGGTCACCCTCAGAGCGCAGTTTTACAGTTTCGAAGAGATTCATCATTATTTCGAACATTTATATGGATTAGAAATCACTGGTAGCTTTTCCTTTGTTTCCCGTTGAACTAGGTACTCGTTGCAAGATTGTACTTTGTTTTTGGTTGTTCATTTTTGCTTTGTTTTTTTAATAAAGCTTTTTTTTATAATATTTAATCAATGCTTATTTTTAAAGGCATTCTTACTATTTACTCGTATTTTCTTTTTTCTTTTTACAAGTGTAGGTGATTGTTGTTTAACAAACAAAATATGCATTAATAGTAGATTTTTAACTTATTTAAATAATTCTTGACCGTTTTCCTAATTATTTTAATTCAATAATCGTTTAACATTGCTCATTAACTACTTTGATAATCTTAGGTAAATTATATAATTATTCTGTATACATATATTACAGTCATTTTTTACGCTATAATGCATAAGACGATGAAACTGATACAGTGATAATTAACATTCACGTGTCAAGGCAGAATCTATAACTATATAAAGAGTGATTAATATGTTCTAAAATTTTATTTTAAACCTTGCGTTAGAAATGCTTTAATTAGTATAATATTAACGACCATATGGATATACAAACTAATAAAATTTCAATGTTTATCTGTACATAATAAATTTAAAATTATTTTGCATTCTTATCAATTGGAGATGATTTTTATTATTTTTAAAACTTAAGTCGGTTCATGTGTTATTATATAATTTAAACCATAAATCCATTTGGAATTTAACCTTCACCGTTGGAAACAATGATAAACAGAAGAAATGACAGACTATATTAAACATATGCCAATAGGGGCATAAACAATCCCTTCTTCGTCAATAAATGGTTTATACCGTTTCCTTGCTTATTTTTCATTACATAAAACATTAATCGATCATAATTAGAGCATATAATTTTCAGAAAAATGTTTCCGAAAAGTTTCCGAGCGGAACTCCAGCCCTCTCTTAGTGAAAAAATGTTTTCTTGCCATTTTCTTATTTGTATTGCATTTTATTATTACTTTATTCTTTTAAATAAAAAGATTTTTTAAATTTATTTTTTATTTATATTATTTTTTTAAATTAATCTTTTGTTATAGAAAAATCCATTTTTAAATTTTTTTAGTTTTTTTAAACTTAATAAGGTACCTCTTCCGGAAAAAAATGGTTTTCTTGTATTTTAAAGAAATTTTTCATTCTATACTGAATTTTATTGGAGCATAAAATTTAAGTCTATACAATTTAAAGCAATTTTGGTTTGACGTACTTTTTGAAATCACAGACACAGTTCCATCTCGCTTCTGATATGTAATAAGTGAATTTACTTCATTTCTTTCACCAATATATAGCCTCTAAGATTATTTTTTCGTGTAAAAATTAAGGGCATTTCCGTTTAAAATCACTTTTGTTTTGAA
Source organism: Zanna intricata (assembly GCA_010016005.3). Lineage (NCBI taxonomy): Eukaryota > Metazoa > Arthropoda > Insecta > Hemiptera > Fulgoridae > Zanna > Zanna intricata. Next base: position 2,978 of record JAAAKQ030479559.1, read on the forward strand.
ATCTCAATCCTAGGCGACGACACTTCTAGTGTAAAAAAATTGTTATTAAAATGTTTTTCACTAATTTTCTTTCATATTTTATACAGAATAAGTAATATCAGAACAAAGTTGAATGTAAGTATATTAGTAAATAAGTAAAAAAATGTTCACTCTTTTGTTTTTAATTTCGAAATTGAAATATTAAAACATTCTAAAGTGCATCTGATATCAACATGTTTTTTATTTGCGTTAATAAAAACGTTTAACAATTAAATATATACAAATAATTAATATAAATTTATTAGTTTTCACTCTTTTTGTTTCCCATTTAAATTTAAGTTTAAATTTATTATGAAAAATTTATTTTTCATACACTGAGAAGCTTTTAACTTTCAACAAGCTAAAATAAACAAAATTTTTTAATTTTTATCTCATAATACTATTTTTTTTTGTGAATTATATTTCAAACAATAAAGAAATTAAAAAAAAAACCGATTAAAAAAAATTTATAATCTTTAAAAACTTTTCTTATATTCTCTAAGTCATTTGTTTTTTAAGCCGGTCCCAATTAAAAGCAAGTACAAATAACTTTCTAACCTTCAATTTGGCTCAGTTTACTAAGTTGAAATATTTAGTATTTAAATAATATTGAAAACTTTTTTGAAGTCGTCTGTTTTCACGTTTGTTAGCTTTATTTCTACTTAAAATACCAAAACCTCTAAATGTCAACCAAAATCTCTACCGGAAAATACTTCAAATAATAGATTGAAACCAAATTTTGTTTAAACAATCTTTCATTACAGTAATGAAAAAAAAAATTACAATGAGACTAGCAGAGAAACTTACTCAAAAAAATTGAAAAAAAAAAAAATCATCGAAATCGGTTAACTGGTCCTAAATAGTTTTTGGTCATGGAAAAGAATACATACGAGTCGAATAGAGATTCTTGGGAACTTAAGAGATAAATTCCTTTTGAAATACTGATCTTATCAAAATTTTTGTCTTTATACCTTCTACAAATATCTTCAGAGAAACAATTATGAAGAATCTAATCAATTTTTTATAGTATAAGTAGGGAAAGTCTTATTTTCATAAGTAATTTTATTAAAACTTTATTATTATTGCAGTAAAGGAGAAAATTAATACTTTTTCAATAATAGTTCTTAAGAAAAGATGATTTTGGTGTAGGAGCATATAGTATTGGTGTAGGAGTATAGTGTAGAGTATAGATACTCTATATGAGTAGTGAATATGAGGCTGTACAGTGTTCTATTAGAAAACAATGTATTTCAAGAATATAATCTATAATTTTTTTTACATCGACTTTTGAAATCAGCACCAGATTAAAAACTAGCAACTTTTTAAATTTATTAACCCCTAGTTTTAAACCGAATTTAAAATTTCCAAATATAAAGAATTGAAAAATTATTTATTTTTACTGAATTTAAAAATGTTTTATTTTCCCTTAAGTTATAGTAGGAGTATAGTGATCATATAATTTAACAAGGGAATCGTGTCAAAAATCACCTTTTCGAATTATTTTTTGCAGACCATAGAATATGGTGAAAAGCAACAAAAATAGGGGAGTGGAGTTCTGCTAGTCCGGGTGTGTATATGTATCTATATTAATCTATATTAGATTCTATTTGGGATAAAACCATAGAATAGGCTGGACCAAAAATCTTCAATTTTAGTGTGGTGACTTCTACGTGTGGTGAATTGATACAATTAAAATTTTTTATTATATCACGTCTGGGAGAATTATGCAACAAGTTTCTTAAAGTCTTAAAAGAATTACAAAAATTTGTCCTATAAAATTTGTTAAAATGTCACCCATATTCAAAAACAAAGATTTAATTTTAACTTCTATATTTGGTGTTTTTGTTTAAATACATACATTTGATGATGAAGTTTATCAACGTTATTGCCGAACCTGTTTTTTCAACAAGCGAACTGTTCGTTATTTAATTCAGTAAGTTTGTATGTGTGTGAACATTTTTTGCCTCGGACTTTGATCTTGATTTGGGATTCGGATTTTATTAGTGGATTACAAGAATACACGAATGGTCACGATCAGCCTCGAGTTCACCTAAAATTGAAAATTGAAATTTTGTAATACTCAATAACAGTGGTAACTACCAAGTCGGTTCAAACGCACTGTTTGCTAAAGTTTACTAAAATGCATAAAGTATACCACAAAATGGCGAAACTAATTTTATAATAACTGAAAAAATAAGATATGCCACAAAATCACCAAAACCTGAGTTAACCTGTTAAATTAAATTAGCGTAAGTAGAAGTGAGATAATAAATCTGTTAAAAATTAATTAATAATAGAGAGAACTGTAATAATAAGAATGTTTGTTCGAAAAGTATTAATAGATTTTTCATTTATAACTAGTTTTGTTTTGTTTTTAAGTTAATATTATTTTACATTTAACAACATAATTTTTATTAATAATGTAGAAGTTTCGAAACAAAATTTTGGAAGGGGCCGACAAAAAATTTGCCCAAGTGAACAAAAAACCCTCCTCAAAAACATAAAAGTAAGAAACCTGAACCTTGGTAAAAATAAGGAGAGGTATGCAAAAAAAATTAATAGCCTTGCTACAGAGCATGACAAAGACTTTGTGAATTCGGATGAATACCTATTATATTTTTACTGCATTTAATTATATTTTATATAATTTTATTATATTTATTTTATTTTATTTTATATTGTATTATAATTTTACCGCGTTTTAATTTTAAAACGCAATAAAAATTAGGCAAGAAAATTAGAAAATCGTCAACAAGGGACTGCCATCAAGTGTAACATAGGCTCTCTGGAGTACTAGAATATGTATTATTTTTCTATTGTAATTTTTGCAATTTACTGAAATTTTTGGGTAAAAATACATTAAATATCAGAGTTTTATCTATAAATTTATAATTACACTACAATAGTCCAATATTAAGGAATAAAAATGTTAAAATATTGAAAATAACTTAAAATCATTTATAGTTTTAAATTATAAAATTTAGTTTTTTATAAAAAAACTTTCCATTTAAATTTTCTGAAGAAAACTTACAATGGGGCATCAGAGAAACCTTCATTACAATAAAGAAATCGGAATGATCCTATTTTTTTCGTATATAAACTCACACAATGATAAGAATCACAAAGAATCTTCTTTTCACCAAGATCAATTAAAAAGATGTATTTTTTTAAAAATCTGGTTCCAAGAAATGTAATTGTAATCAAGCTAACCCACAAATTAGTTTTAACCCATTTAATTTTCTAAGATAATATTAAAATTGTTTAATAGTGTGCACGCGCGCGGGTGTGTGTGGTCTGTGGTAATAGCCAAAGTTTTCAGTTTCGACTAAGATAAAAAAAAAACAGTATTATATAATGATAATTATTCAATTATTTATATATTTTGGATAATCATTAATTTTTATGACTTTGGATAGTTAAAAAATCATAGATTTTCTAAAGTATATTATTTCCTTTTTTAATCCGTAGTTTTTAGGAGGATTAAGTCTGTCGAATAGGCTATATTCTATTACCATAAGGTTACCGAAGAGAAGTAACATCAAGCAAGTATAACACCACCAACATAGCATCATGTTTTGCTAGCTTATTTTGGTTGACGATAGAAAAGGCATCCATTTTACTATAGCTAAATTTTTCCCACGTAAGTCCAGAACGAACCTGATAAGAATCCGGAAAAAAAATAGAAAAACAAATTTATGTGTTCTAATCTCCTTTTGAAAGCGTTTTAAAATTATATTTTACGAACTAAAAATGGATTAACCGCATAATCGAGTATATAATAGTTATTGACAAATATCAATTACTGTTTTTACAAAATTTTTCTTTAAGTTGTAATTTTTCTTTTAAGATTTAATTTACATTAAATTTTATAAAGTAAATAAATAAATTTCAGCTAATGTTTTTATACAACTTTCAGATTTATCTACGAATTTATCTAAAAGTACAAATAAACTAACTGGAGTGAAATCTAACCTTTAAATTTTTTTAATCGATAAAAGTCTACATTTGGAAACAGTAATTAAAATTTAATAAAACTTTAAATTTAATTAAATTAATTATGAAGTATCAAGTACGTACGTAGTATATTATGCCAACCGGGAATATAAATATTTCACTGATCGGCAGAAGTCTAAGTAAAGTAAATTAACTATATCTTTCATTTCAATATACAACAAAACCCATAGAATGAATACCTCTGAATTAACTAACCATGAATCAAACGAGTGACCTTCAATTCTTAATCCAGCATGTTATGACTACACCACCAAGCTTAGTGTTTGGTGAAATCTATTAAAATAGTTTTTTTTTAAACAAGCTGGAACTCATCCAGTTTAATCGGATTAAAAATAATGCAACAATTTAATATCTTAGTTTATAAAATGAATAAAATTTCGTTTAATAATGCAGTCATTCAAGAATTAAATAGCCTAATTATCTATTAGTTTGATAGAAAGATACAATCTCGTCTCATTTGTATCTAACAAGAGAAAACAGTTAAGAAGAAATACATTACGTAAAAATAAACAAATAATTTATATTTTAAAATTCATATTTTAAATAAAAATTATATTTTAATATTTATATTAAATTAATTTATACGTATTTAAAATATAAATTAACCAGCATTACGTATGTTACTTAAAGACATATATAATAAAAATAAAATTATTTAAAAAAAGAAAATGAAAAAAATCATTATTTTATAATTTTATTTTACTCTTATTATTTTAAATAGAAAGTCTGTATCAAAAGTTTATTAGTTGGAGAAAATACTAATATTAATTCTAAAATATATTTTTATAATATGTATAATTATTAACAAATGCATCAGGGTGAAAGATACTGACAAGTCTTAGTCTAGTTAAATAGTTCTTAATCTAGTTCACTATTAGGTTTTGTATAACTGCTGATATCAGCGTTATTAAAATCCAAATCAGTTTTCTGATTCAAGCTAAATGTGTATAATATTATTCTGTTTCATCCGTAAACAGGTTTATTTTTTTTTAACCTCCGGAACCACCGTTAAGGTATATCTCCAGAAGATGAGATGAATGAATTGTAGCGTGTGTGAAAAATGCCATGCCTGACTGGGATTCAAACCCGGGACCTCCGGATGAAAGGCCGAGACGCTACCACTTTGCGCCACAGAAGCCGGCCCGTAAACAGGTTGATAAATACCAAATGCACATGGAATTTTCTCAACTACTTTTAACCTATCAACTTAAGCCCACTAGGCTGATATAGTGGTTATCGTGACATCGCAAATCAGCTGATTTCGAAGTCGAGAGTTTCAAGGTTCAAATCCTACTAAAGGTAGTTATTTTATACGGATTTGAATACTAGATGGTGGATACCGGAGTTCTTTGGTGATTGGGTTTCAATTAACCACACTTCTCAGGAGTGGTCAACCTGAGATTAGACTACACTTCACTCACATTCATACACATCATCCTCTGAAGTAATACCTTGCGGTAGTTCCGGAGGCTAAACAGATAAAGAGAAGCCTATCAACTTATAAAATAGTTTTTATAGATTAGTTTTAGTTTTAGTTAGATTAGTTTTTGATTTTATTATCAAGTTTACGCGTAATCAGAGAACTTCTAAACTATATAAAAAAAGATGAATTAAAAAAAAAAATGATGATAATTTTTTATTTAAACGACCAAAAATATAATCATATTATGTTACTTTAATTCGTTTATTTATTTATTTATTTTTTAATAACCTATTAAATATTAATCTTTTACAGGGTTGGGTTTTATAAATAAATAAAAAAATAATGGTATTTATGTAATTAAGGAAATAATTTAAATTATTTTTCTTCTTGTAAAAAATAAGTAAATAAGAAATCAGTTATAGAGTAATATGAATAGAATAATTTTAAAATTTTTTGTATGGAAAGAAATGATAAAGTTCGATAAAGTCAAGCAACGTAATTGCCAGCTTTTTTTTTATTTACAGGAATTTTCTTAGGAATAAAAGTGTTTAACAAATTCTTAATCAAATGTTATTATTATAAAAAAACCTAATTTATTTTTATTTTATTGATTAATTTACAAGGAAATCATAAATTATAATTTGCTTGATGATGATGATGAAAAAGGATTATTTTATTAAGATTTTTACGATTACAGTTAATACTAAAATATTATCCTAAAGATTAAATAAACATTTAATAAGTACATAAATAGAATATATAAATAAATAAATATATATATATAATTATATTTGATAATTAATTATAATGTTTCTCTTACAGAATAATATTTTTGAAAATTGATACTTCAGAAACATAAAAAAGAATTTATTAAAATGTATTTAAAAATATCTTTTTTTATAATAATTTTTTTTTTAATAATAGATAGAAGCTGAATAAATGGGACGTTCAAATTTATTACTCCCAAATTATTCCTAAATCAATAAAATTAATTTAATTGTAGTAAAACAAGTTACTATTTCAGTTATTATTTAATTTTCATACACAAATTATGAAAATCATGACTTTAAAGTAAATCTTCCAGAAGAACTGTTGATCCTACAAGAATGAATACAGTTAAGTAAACGATACGCATTTTATCGTAAGATATTTTCGTTGCACTTGTTTTAAGAATATTATTTCATAAATATTATTTTACAGCTCGTAATAACTTATGTTCTATTATGTTACATAAAAGGAATCTTCCGTTATCTTATGTTGTGTTAGGTAAAGGGCAACGTGTTATTGAGCGGAGGACGGAAGGAAGAAAGAGGAAGTGTACATGTGTATGAGTGTGTGAATGCAGGGAGGGGAACTGGTAGTTATAAAAGCAAGCGCGCGGCGGGGGCCGACCAGTCCATACCGAGCAGTGCGCGGTGCATCATCTCAGTGTATGTTGTGCAGCAAGTGCCGGCAGTAGAGTAAACCTAGTTAAACGCAATCATGCCAGAACCAGAGCAAGACTCCAGGCCGCCGATGAAGCACTCAGAAACGAAGGACAGCATCTCGTCCGTCGAGAGCGCCGATAACACGGCGAATTTGGCCGATTTATCAGACACCGGTTCCGATTCGGATAAGGAACCGATCGTTCCACCACAAGAACCGCCGGTTAAAAAAGAGAAAGAGGAAGAAAAGAAAAAAGAAGGAGGTGATGATGACGAAGAGGCGCCGTTTGTACAACCGGATGATGAGCTGGTAGAAAAAATAATCGCTCAGGTAGAATTTTATTTTTCTGACGTTAACATTACAAAAGATGCCTTTTTATTAAAACACGTCAAACGCAACAAAGAGGGTTATGTATCCCTCAAATTGATTTCTAGTTTTAAAAGAGTCAAGCACATAGCTAAAGACTGGCGGGTGGTGGCTTACGCTTTACGTCGTTCCACCAAGCTTCAGGTCAACGAGGCGGGTACAAAACTAAGAAGAGTAGACCCGCTACCAGCTTACGACCAGACCGCTCCCTCACGCACAGTAGTCGCCATTAATGTGCCTTTGGAAAAACCGACGGTGGAAAACGTCGCCGAAATGTTCCGCAATTGCGGCGAGATAGCTTTGGTACGCATTCTGAGACCCGGTAACCCGATTCCGGCTGATGTTCGTCATTTTGTCAATAAACATCCGGAGATGAACGGTGCAGTCAGCGCTCTAATAGAATTTGTAAGAACGGAATCGGCGCACAATGCTATTAACAGCCGGGATTACGATCGCGGTATGAGAGTGATGGAATTGAACGCTCCACCCAGCAAGAAGAAGACGTCTAGCAACAAGAAAAGCCCTTCTGTAACTCGATTATTCGACCAAGAATATTCATCATCTTGTCCTAGCAGTTCAGAGGTCGATGAAAGGTATAGAATGACCAGAAGATGTACGTCACCGCATCATTGGCAGCAACAACAACAACAGCGCAGATGGTCCAGAGATTCTGGTTCTGAGTCGTCATCCAGTTATTCAAGATCTCGATCGAACAGCGGTGTCGGTTTCTACATACCAGACCACGTACGACGAATGTCGGGCGGTTGGGAATCGGATGGATATTCATCTAATCGCTCTCGTTCTAACAGCGGATGCTGTTGCTGCGGTCGTCGAGGATCTCTCGGTAAAGATTCCGGCTCTGAAGGGTACGGTTCAGCGCGTTCCAGATGTGACAGCGGTGCGTCTGACATACGCCGAAAAGATTCCGGCGAATTATTCTGTCCGAGCGGCCGTCGGTTTTCACTTTGCAAAGACGCTGAACCGTTTAGGCCCCGATCGGGAAGTAGTTCCGAACAGATACGCAGGATATCAAATACATGCGAACCGTTAATGAGACAACGATCAAGCGGTGGTATACTCGTTCCAGAAAATATTTTACGCATGCCACGCGGTCCAGATGGTGGTCGAGGATTTGTCGCGCCTACAACAGCATGCCACACACTAGTTGAGTGATAGTGATAAATAAATACAAATATAAATTTAACTAAATTATATCGAAGGGTGATTACCAGTGTAGTGTGAAAACTGTGATGTTATTTATTATATTTATTTTTAAAGAACTGATTTTTAATTATTTTCAAAAAAAAAATTTATTCGGTATTTAAATTCTATTAGTAAAGACTGACGAATAAAAAAAAAAAATAAAAAAATATTTATTTTAGTTTTTGTGTTTTGTTACAACGGGCTTTTTGAACGTGAGTAAATTTATTTTCACATATTTATTTATTGTTCCCTTTGATGCATGCATAACTTTATTAAATAACTTAAAAATCTCTATTTTAATCAAAATTAATGTAATATAACCATATAAATTACGAATACATGGAGATTATACTAACAAACTTATAAAAAAAAAAATTAACTGATCGTTGTTACCAAATATACATGATTATTTAATATTTTATAATCTATAAATTATGATTTTAAAAACATTTTTATGTTTTTACAAAATATTTTTGTAAGCGATTTATAATTTTACTTAAAAAATGAATAATTAAAATATACTACATGTATTTCTTTTTAAAACAAGAGATTTGGATTCATTGTTAAAAAAAATAATAAAATTATAGAATTGATATATATATATATTCTTTCAAAATCTTTTTTTTTTTTTACAAATGTTGTGATGGAAGGTATTATTTAGATACTTTTCAATTCTACGTATAAAAAGATATTTTTAATTTATGGCTATTATAAAAAAGTGTCACATATTAACTGATAAGATTTGATATCCATTTAATAATTAAATATACAAACTTTATAATGAAAATTTTATTCGTTATTCCATAACTAAAGGGAACAATAAAACAATATTTATTTTTAAATTACAGAAAAAGGTGTATTTTATTAGTGTTTAAATAAAAAAAAAATTATTGTAAAAAATGAATGAATGTTTGAATTTACGCGCGCGTATGTATGAATGAATTGTATGTAATACTGTATATATGTAATATTTATTAATAAATTATAATTTATTTTGTTTAACGGGCATAAAATTATACTAAATTAAGGAAAAAATATTTTTATGGATTAAAGAAAAATGTATATTATATTCTTGTACTTTCTGTAATTAAATAAATGAAAATAATAAACAAAAATACTGTATTTTATTTGTGAAGATAGGTTAAGAAGTAACAAAAAATCTAGTGTTAATTATTATTATTATTATTGTTTGTAAATAAAGGTGTATCATTTTATTGTATTTATAAAAAAAAAATCATAATAAATAAATAAAAAAATGTATTTATTTTAATTTTGTTTAAATGATAATATTATATTATTGTTATTTATTTTATTATTTATTTATTTGTTGTTTTCATTTTCTTCTGTTATACATGCTACTTAAATTAGCTGTATTGTTATTATTATTACTACTACAAACATATAACTATGTTTAAAATACATAAAAATTCCTGTTTATTCTTCCGTTTAAACGCCATATATTATGTATACTAAATCATATATGTATTTATGCGGTGTATTATTATATTATAAGTAATAAAAATAATCAATTTTAATTTCTATAATTATGTTTTCTTTATTATAAATCAATTCACCTGATCCTTTAATCCTTACTCTTTATTATATTTATTTATTTTTTTTTTATATTATATAACATTTTATTAACCGATGAATACTAGATTAGTTAAGTTATAATATGACCTTCAAAAGATGTTTGAACTGTTTCATTAATATATATATACTTTTTATTTTTTTATTTAGCTGTGCTGGGTGTCGACAAAATACTCGGCTTGCTTCCTTGACACACTTTAAACGATTAATATTTTATATTATTACTATTATTATAGTTAAAAAAAAAATTATTCTTTATTTTATATTAAAATTTATTTTTTATAAGATTACGCCAACATTAAAAAAAATTTAATTATTTAAAACATAAATTTTATTAATTCATTAATCATGTTTCTCTTTTTTGTTATTACTCATTAAATAAAGCGATTAATCATTTATTTAACTATTATATAAACACAAACGCAGAATATATTAATAAAATATTATTATAATTTAATAATTTTTAATTAATTAAATAATCTGAGGATTATTTCAAATACTCATGAAGATGAGCTTTCCAGCCCGTAAGACTTGAAAATACTTTTATATTTAATCCACCAGTTTTACACAACTTTTTATTTTTTTATAATTCTTCTTTTCTCTTAATCTCCCTCAAGTTACACCCTCAATATTACTACCCCATTAATATATATATATATATATATATATATATATATATATATTATTATTATTTACTGAAAATTGAATTGAATATAAGAAAAACGATGAAAAGTAGCAGCAGAACAATTTAATTATAAACCACAAAAATATAATTTACTTGTGCTTTTTTTTTTCAAAATTTATAGTTGGATACCATCAAATTACTTCAATAAAAAGGCATTAGGTAAGTAAGAAGGCCACATACGTGAAAAATAATTTAAAAAATGATATACAAGAAATAAATGTGAATGGTAAGTACAAATGAAGAATAAGAGCATCTAAAATAAAGTTTCAATATATACAGGCAGGAAATAATAATAGATTTAAACAACTTATATAAATTAAATAAATGCTTTAAAAAAAAACAAATTTACTAAAAAGTAAATTGTAACTAAAATATATATTCAATATAATAATGAATAAATAAGACTTTGGTGATTTTATTTAGTATATTTAACAAAAAAGTAACTTCGTTTTATAACAGTTTATTAATCTGAAAATATATTTATCAATAACAATATATAATAGTTATAAAAACATCGGTATGCCAAACTCTTGATATTTACTACACATAAATAAATACCCGAATATTTCATAAGTAAAAGAATTAGCATTGCTATTTTAACTATTATTATTATTTATTATGATTGATTCACTAGCAGTGTATAGAAGCTGACTGAAATAGCTACATGAGGGATATATGTCCAACAGGATTACAACAATGACCCTTTCAAAAGAATTGATATTTCCTAGCGGAAGTTGACAAAAGCATGTTTGCGAACCGAGAAAATAACGCAGAGACTGATGCATCCATTACTGTTGGGATATTCGATAAAAATGTACAGACAAAATAATACAGTATTTTATACAAATTAATCTTCACAATCACAATAATTAATGGCTGCGAAATCATTACTTAGGACCAATATTTCATTTATTTCGATTCATTAAGAGGATATTGCACTCAAAAAATTTAAAATAGGCAGGTTCAATATTTCAAAGTCGACTGCTGGTATCAAACAACATCGAACTACCAGCTAGACACTATTCAAATTCGTATATAATAGAGTTCCAATGGCGACAACGTGTCTCGAACTAACGTTCCGTCAATCAACTATCGTTCCGGTGTCAACGACAACGTTCCGCTGTCAATCAACTAATAACGCAAGTAAATGCGAGAAAAAAAAAACAATTAAATATATATCTTGTGGAAGCAATTTAATATATATTAAAGAAAACAACATGTTTTTATCTTTATTATTCTAAAAATACAACAAAAAATTAAATAAAATACGATGATCTTAAATAAAAATCATTAGTAAAAAAAAAAAAAAAAAAAAAAAAAAACCATTATAAATTCACGAGAATGTCTATGTGTATATTGTTAGCTTGACAAATCCTTTGCCAGTAACACCAGTCATTAGCTAAGAGTGGGGAGATATTAGCCATGTGTCATAATAATATTATGAAACATGAGAAAAATGTCCTTTCCTATTACAGAAACAAATATTGCTAAATGATTGATGAATTAGCTGGACAAAATTATAAAAGCTTTCACCCACGAAGTTATTATATTTGTCTCGTTACATATTTTTTCCGATTGAGTTTTTCAGTTTAATTTATCGCATGATAATCAACAAATATGGTCCCATTTTATACAATTACTTCTTTTTTTTTAACCTAAACAATATCATTGTATCATTGAAATTAATAAAAAATAATTAAGAAATAATTAAAGAAAAATAATCTGTCTTTTAAAATTTTAATCAAATTCGACTTTATGCTCAACTCAAATGTGAAATAAAAATTATAAAAAAAATTATAAATTTAATTGATAAGTAATTATATTCTTTTCTCATTCTGTTCGTTCAATTTGGATTTTTTTATAAATTTTTTATTTATTTATGAGTTTGTAAATAACGGTTATTTCAACTAGGAAGGGTCATTTTAATAATAAAAACATTGTTTATATTGGTAGGAAACTGTATAACAATTAAAAGTAAACTATTAGTTAAGCGATTAACAAAACTAATTCATTTACAACTATCATTTTATTTTTTTACATTAGACTCTTACTGTGTACTAGTGATAGCAAGATTATGTACTCTCTCTTTATCTGTTTAGCCTCCGGAACTACCGTAAGGTATTACTTCAGAGGATGAATGAGGATGATGCCAATGAAGTGCAGTCTTGTACATTATATTCGTAAAATTTATACATGTACACTTTGATGAAGAGGCTATTACAAGTATAGAAATTCATGCATAAGTAAAAAAAAAAATAAATAAATAAAAACTGATCTTGAATTCTTATAAATAAGAAGTTCAAAAATCCTCATATTATATTAGGGTAAAAATGAATAACAACTTGCAAAAAAAAAAAAAAAAAAAAACAAAAAGCTTTGTAAAAGGACTGTAAATTATTGATGTCATTTCATTCATTAGCTGAATTTTAATCTGCCAAAAAATAAAAAGAAAAGAAAGATAATTTTGCTGTCCATTGTATTCGTTATTGTTATTATTATTCTGATTATTTTATTTGCAATTGGGAAAATTAAATACAATACAAAATACTTTTCAAGCTAAACTAGCTACTTCTCAAGCATGTTTAAACAAAAAATTATTATTAATGTACCTAAATTCATAAAAGATACTTTTTATTATTGGTAAATATGTAATTATTATTAGATTTTTGAGGCTTTGTGTCCCATCACCTTTATAACTCTCCTAAAAAGTATTGATTTTTTTGTGTATACTGGAGTTTTTGAAAACAATTTACTAATGAAATAAATATTGTAGAAATTAAAAATAAACGGAAAATAAAATAACATAATTTCTATTTTTTTTTTTTTTTTTTTTTTTTTTTTTTAATCTTTCTAATGAAGCAAGTTATTAATCTCCAACCTCATTAGCAAATATATTTCAGGAGTTATAGAATAAATTAATATTTGGAAAAAGAAAAAATTTGTATTTTTTTTAACTACTGCATTTTCTCACAGTTTTCCTATTTCTACGAAAAATTTTTAAAATTTATAAAGTTGCGCTAAATTAATAAAAGAAGTCTATAACACAAAATTAAAAGGACGTTCACCTATACATTAAACAACCATGCTTGTTGTAACTTAACTTGGAATGTTTCATGCGGAACCGTTGTACAAGAGCATTTTTAGTTTCCTTAGGAAAATAACGGTGCGCAACTCATAATTAATTATGAAAAGTAGAAATTGTAATTTTCTTGGATTGAAAATAATATTACCAAAGTTAATTACTAAAACCTCTTTGCGGTAAAGAAAGAATATATTTTTCTTGTTAAGTTTCTATCAGATTGATTCGTTGAGTATCATGTACTTTTAAAATACGTTCTTAGCTTCATGTTACAAACTTCCATAACTGAAAGTATGAGCAAAATTTCAAATATGATTCTACCAAAATCAGTATCATTAATTTATTTATTTATTTTATGAGTTGTATATAGCTTTAGCGCCGTGTCTCACATCTCAGATGCTATCTCTCTTTGTCCTACCTGTCATGATGCTGTAGTCCCTTTCCTCTCATGGTCACGGTGACGCCATCTTTCCATTTTTATAGAACGTATTTGATTATTCTGCAATTACGTAACATAAGTATCAACCTGTAAAATAATAATAATAAACACCTAACACAAAAACCATTCTCACAGAAGAGCAGAAAGGATTCAGGAAATAAAGTCAAGGATGCAAGTAACAGCTCATCATAGATAGCGAGCGTCATCATGGGACAAACTGAAAAAGGAAATAGAAACCTTCAAACCTGTTACATAGACTACAAAAAAGCCTTTGACTCAGTACTTCATACCTGGCTAATCAAAATTCTAGAGATTTACAAGATCAACTCATATCTCTAACAATTTCTGACAAGAATCATGCAAACATGATGGACCAAAATCCATCTGAAAACATAAACTGAACAAATCCAAATGCATGGCTTCTATATACGATGCAGCAATTTACAAGGAGACTAACTCAGCGTCCTCTGGTTCTGTCTGTGCTTAACGCATTCAACCCGAAATTACAAAAGTACAAAATCGGCGACCTATCTGTCATAAATGACACATGCAGGATATTCCATCTGCAAAAGGATACAGTGGATCACATCACAGGTGAATGCAGAGATCTAGCCCGAACCGAATACACTGCCAGACTTCACGCAGCAGCTAAAGTAGTACACAACTACTAGCCACAACATACAAACATATCCAAAACACAGAACCCTATTGTAAATACATATCAACCCCCATATTTGAAAATAGCCAATATAAACTATACTAGAATATCGACATTCATATCGATAATACAGACCCCACCAATAAAGCAGATATCACCTTTCAGTCCAAAAAAGAAAAAAAATTTGATCTATGTTGCCATACCCAACGACACAAATATCTAAAAGAAATACACCGATCTACCCATAGAAATAAAAAATATTTTTTTTGTTTACAGGGTAAACAAAAAGTCATCATCATCCCCCTCATTATGTCAATCACAGGCCTCACACCTCACACATTCACACCACAGCTAGTAAAGTAGAACTCAATACGCATATAACAAGAAACTTTGAGAAATCAGTCATAATCAAAACATGCAACATTGTCAGATCTTTCTCTAATACAGAATATTCAAAAAGTAACGCAACCTTATGGGAAAATGAGTAATTTTCAATGGTTGTTGGATTATGCGATTCCATTATGCGATTCACATGATTGAAAACGACGTTGTATGCTCATAAACACATGTTGTAACGTTTTTTGAGGGATTGTAGTGACACATCGTTTAATTTCGCTCTGCAATACGGAAACAGTTTGAGAATGAATAGTGTTGTTTGATGTATTAGACGTAGAACGTCCTGCTTGGAACCGTGCCTCGTCAGACCAAAACCAATATCGAGTTCTTCTCCATCTGGCGTTACAGATGATATGTGCCGCTGACAGAAAGTTACACTTTCTGTAGGTAATCTGCAGGTAACAACAACTGGTGAACAACACCAATTCTGTACAGATGGATGTTTAAAAATTTGAGCTGTGTCATGTGGGCACTAATTACGGAGAGACCAGACTCGCTAGATAGGCCTCACATAAACTCTAGGGACTAAAAGAATAAGCAGCTTGTACGCCAATCAATTTTTCTGGTGTTAGCACTTTCTGTCCACCACTTTTGGCTGGATCAACCAAATACCCTGTCTTTGGAACTTATCGTACAGCCGTTTGATAGAAGATTCGTTTCGTGCATCCTCACCATACTTTTCTGTGAAGACATTCTGGGTTTGAACGCAACTGGCACTTTGGGAGACACTGTTTTGGGAGACAATGAATATTCTCTGCTGCATTGTGTACCTTACTTTTCATCATTTTTTCTTGAATTAAACTTGCAACAAAAGAAGGAAACATTATTACAAGGTTGCATTATTTTTTGAACATTCTGGTATTTGCATTGATTTGGCATAGCCCTTTAATGTAGATTAAGATCGCAATACGCGAAGGAGAATAATAATAATATTTTCTTCTTAAGCGTAAAGAAGATAAAAGTCGATGAAATCCTTAAAAAAATTCTTGTTTTCGTTAACTAGATTCATAAATCTATTCAATTTTTATTAATGTTAATCGATATTTATTAAATTATAATTATTACAAGAAAAGAAATGATGATTTTTTTAGTTTGTAATATTTATTTATTTTTTAATGTTGAAGGTTACCTACGTTTTATGAAAGGATTTATTTACCGTAATCAGCAGAAAAAACAAAAGAAAAGCTAATTCACAGGCAACCAATATTGAATAATTCATTCGTTTTATGTATGGAATGCAACACGGTACATAAAACAAACCGTTTTTGAATTTTTTTTACTATCAATATCTTTATTAGAATTAATAAAAATTCAGAAATTTCTGCTTAAAAATTATATAAAGAATGAAAAAAACTCTTATTTGCAAAAAGAAATAATTTAAAAATAAAAAGATCATTATAGAATTGTGTTTAAACTGCTCTCTTGGAAAAATTTATTTAACTTTTTTTATGCGTATTACAAATGAGATGCAATGGATATGAAATGTAGTTTTAAGAATATTACCCAAGAGTAATTCGTGGTTTATAAATTCATGACAGCTTCCTTCAAGGAAGGATAAATACATACCAAAGACTCTTATTACATGTTTAATAAAATACAGACTCGAAAATCGCTGTTTAGATTTTTAGAGTCCAAAGTTTAAAATAGAAGTAGTAATGGTCGGGTTTTATTCAACAGCTATGAACATAGAAATAACTTATTCAAAGTTTAAGTATTACACATTTAAAAACACCTCAGTGCATTATAATACTTTTTTGTTACAGAGACAAAAGGCTCATATGACTAATGAAAAAACATACACAATGTATCATGGAATAATGTATATTTTGGAATTACTATTTTAAATAACAAAATTTACATATTGCCTTTTTTTTAAGTTATTTTGTTTAGAGGATCTCTAAAAATTACCTTGAATTAAAATGATATTCGTTTATATTCATGTGTATTTTGAAGTATTCAAACACAATATTATTATCAAAACGAAATTGATTTCTTTAAGTCAGCAGCGGCGAAGAGGGGTCATTTAATCTGAACAAAGAAGTACTTGAAGTGTCTATAACAATGAAATTAAGAATTAAACAAAAATAACAATTATACACAAGAAGCTTTGAAATATGTAATGGAAAATACATAAAAGGGCTTGGAAATCGATACAAACATTTTTTACATATGGTGAAGACAGTATTCGAAAAAGAAAAGGTTTTTCTTTCTTTGTACGAAATAGAAGGAAGTTATAATTGCGAAAAATTTCAGATTTCAACGGAAATTGCCATTTTGACCATCGTTGAATCCATTTTGAGACTAGCTTCGGCGGGATCTCTGTTATACCTAACTAAGTATTTACGTATCTCGCATAACTCAAAAATGATTAGCCGTAGAATGTTGACATTTTTAATTTAGGACTATTGTAACATCTAGGTTGTGTACCTTTAATTTTGATTGCAATTAGTTAAACCAAAAGTATCCAAAAAAGTCGAAATCCCCAAAAATTTGGATTTTTTAGTTTTATTTTTAACTGCAGTAATAAACCTTCATTGAAAGCTTTTCAAGATGTATCAATAAACCCTCATTGAGAGCTTTTCAAGATTTTCACTGGTTCCAGAATTATGCAAAATAAAAGTTTAATTAATAAAATATTTGAATTTTACAAGAGGAAGGCACATAGGTTCGAATCAGACTTCATCTCCTTTTTTTAACTTTATTATTTTTAAGTTTTTTTTTAACTTTTTTTTTAAATTTAAATATATTGATTTATTAGTAATTATTAACCCGTGATTGTAAAAAATTTTTCCAATAAATAGTAATTCAATAATAACAATATATATGTATATGAAAAAAATCAAAAGTTATTAGCGAAATAAGATTTTATGTTCGTTAGGAAATATATGTATGTTATTTAATAGGCATTATTACATATGTGTGTATGTAATAGATTTGGTAAAACATTCTATTTAATATTAATTAAAAATTATAATTTAGAATCTAATTATTTTTGGATTTTCTAGTTAAATTTCTACATTAAAGTTAACTACAGAGTGACTGCAAAATAGACCCTCATAAGAACAACATATACACTGATGCATACATGCTCGATCTTTAATAAATTGCAGAAAATTCCTCTTTTAGTTCATTACTCTTCTGATATTGTCGGCAATATTCTCCCTTAGAGTTGATCATCATTTCGTTAATTTGTTTTTTGTTGCCAATTATTTAATCCCTTTTTGGTTTCATATAATTTTTCTGATCTTAATTTGTGCACACGCTCTCTAGTTTTCAAATTTTCTCTCTCTTTCATTACTCTCTCTTAATGTTTTTATTCTTTCGTTGGTCTTAAAGTTTTCTTTCTGTTTATAATTATCATCATCTTAATGCTTTTATTCTTTCTTTGTTAGCAACATTTACTTCCTCTTCATATTCATCTTCTTGTCGTTATTTTTTTTTACATATCTTTCTTCATTTTATCTTTTTTTTTCTTGTGTGATTGTTTCTTTTCCATTTTTGATTTTTCACCAAATAATCCAATAAAAACAAGATATTTTACATTGTAAGGTCAAAATTAACATTCGTAACAAGTATACAGGTATTCACTAGGCGGAATAGCTTAATTATTATTAACTTTTATTTAAACGACTTATCAGAGATCTGAAACCTTTGTTACTGACTCTGATCTGAATCTGAATCTGATCTGATCTGAAACTGATCTGAATAATACTACAATAAAGGGACTTATACTCTATCGTAATATTTCATGAAAGATTGTTGAATTAATAATTGTAAAAATATTTGATGTTAATAAAAACTAATATTTCAGCAATTGTGTAGCTTTCCTCTTTATTAAAGAATTGGGGGATAGAAACTTCACTTTCAAATGAAATAAATTTAAATGGATAACAGCAAAAATTGTGTAATTAAATTGTAATTTAGCAGGCATACATGGAATCTTATTGTGTCTACATCAAATTTTTTAAAGTAGATTTAATGATTATTGTAATGTAAAATGTACCACTACCATTATTAAGTCAAAATAGCATAGTTCTTTTATAAAGAACTATAAAAGAACTTATAAAGAAGATTTAATAAGCATTTGAATATATATTTTTAAATATATACAGGGTGTATCAAAACTGCACGGTAATCTCTCGGAAACGGATTCTATATCTAAAAATAAAAAAAAAGTTTCCAATAAACATATGCCTGAATACATTTTAGAAAAACTAAAAAATTGCCTAGAAAAGTGCAATTTTCGTCTTCGATTTTTTGCGGTTTTTACCATTTTTCTC
>JAAAKQ030479570.1:7444-22553 GCA_010016005.3 Zanna intricata
AATTTTTATCAAACTTCATAAGACTAATCTGAACAAGATCGATTTAGTTTGGATTATCAAAGTTATCGGCAAGTGTTATCAAAATAAAGTTTAAGTTTCAGTATTCATCACTCTGTAAACCCTGTGTATGCGATTTATTTGCATTTCATACATAGATTATAAAGGAGAGTGTTATTTATATATACTTTTCATGGACCCTGCCAGATCAACCAAAATGATTTTAATTAAACTTGCACAATGAGTTCATCTTAAGCTTGATTATATTGTAGTATAGGAATCTTAAGAGTTTTTCCACATGTATAATTGTTCAAAAATAAAAATGAAACTTTTTATAAATTTTTGGAATCTTTATCCTCTATATGTGATGTAGATATTGACGTTGCATTTTATAAAAAAAATGTGTAGATTGCTGAAGGCATACTTAAAAAGCATAAGATAATAACTGATATGGCTAATTCAGTCTTTGATTAACCGTTTATTTTAAATAGATAAATTTCAGTGTAAAATTTTCATTTCTATTAAGATTATAAATTTATTTTTCCAGCAACCAGGAAAATTGAATATGAAGGATTATACACTAGTCACAGATGCCATTGCACGAATGAATCTTGCCGGTAAAGATCCACCAAGGGTTACTAAAATTTCAAAGTCTGTATTTGGCCATGCCCCTCTTGCCACACCTGAAAATGTAGACCTTGGCTCTGAATATGCACAGGTAAGTGATAATACATGCATATAATTTTATGATTTTTATTTTATTTTACAGATTATTTATAGGTTAATTTTTACAAGGGTCTAGTTTCTGTATTATCTATCACGATTAGGTCATTGTTTCTGAAAAATCACTGAAAATTATTTTGATAATCTTCACCTATACTGAAATTTTTTTTGCTTTGCTATTTGAAAAAAAGATGTATATATACATTTACTTTTGTAGATTATTTTAAATGTGTGAAACGGGATGAAAAAATTGAAACGTATAATTATTGCGTCTTAGCTTACAAAAAAAATTCTTATAGAAAAACTTTTATATAAAGTAATTGCTTTATTTTAGGTCAGAACTTAGTTATAATAAAAATAAAGAACTTTAAGTAGACAGCATTAAAAATAAAAGAATTCCCAGTATATTTTATATCATCTCGGTGGTAATATAGGAGGACACACGTGAGTTCACAGCAAGCCAAATTTGTCAAAGTAAACTAATAGGTTAAGAATGATAATCTTTATATTAAATTTGGGAATATTATCTTAAGCGGTTAAACTGTATCTAAAGTACTATATTCATTTTTCTGTTACAGGTAAAAGATGCTGTACCCAATCTTTATTCCTCTTTTGATGGAGAATATACATATACTCCCATAGCTGATGCGGTTTCAACGACTAACAAGTCAAAACTTAGGCAAAGAAGAGAAAAAGGCCGACAAAGTGAGTTTGGATATTTTTTTATATTTTATGTTAATTCAGTTATACTTTTTTCTGATAATATTTTCTCTAAGTCTTATTTTGATTTTTTCTTGTCGCTGATTCCATTTGTTCTTTTAACATTTTTTTAATACACATTTTATAAACTAATTAAATTTCAATGTTGGTATATAACAAGTAGTTAGAAGTTTCTAATCGACAGATATTTTTAATTTCCACATGAAAATTGTTATAGAAACTTGGACTTTGTATTAGCATGGTTTAATGATGGTTCTTTTCACAGCAGGCTCATCGTAATCTTGCTACTATCCGCTTTAGAGTTAATGTTATTTAAAAAGAATATTACGGAGTTGTTAATTTGAAATTCTGTTCTTTTCAATAAAAATGGATTGTCTTTAAAATTGAGTCTTAAAAAGTTATCTAAGTATGGTTTTAAGTCCACTTTAAAGAAAAAAATATTAGCTGTATAAAACATTGATTGTATCTGACAGTTTGTTGGATAGTTATACTGCAGAGACAGTATAAACAGAATTGTTTATTCTGTTGGATGATGGTGAAATTCTACAGAATCTTTGATTTTTAACATTGGTACAAACAGAAAATGGAATATCTGTCAAAACATATTTAAAAAATCTATTGAGTTTCTTTAATTTTTGGATTGTGATAGTAATGTGAATCCACTTGAAAATTCTGTGAAACGTTACTAAATTTTTAACTAATGAAATGACAATTTAATAAATGCATGCATGTAGTAAAAGTCTTGATTTTTTTTCCAATTACATTTTTTTTTTTTTTTATATATATATATCTTTTTATAAGTTACCGTAAATCTTACGTTTTTTTTAATTATAAACCTTAATATAAATTAGCATGTTACAATTTTTTCTTTTAATAGAACTGATAAGTGTTAACTTATGTATGGCTCAACATTATGTCCTCTTCAGTTGCTGCTAAGAACAGCTTTGAAGGTATGACTCTTAAAAAAAAAACAAATGGTTGGTTGATCTTATCATTATTTCTTACTGACTTTTTGAATGTCATATACTGAGATGTTTTGAATGGAAAAATATATTCATTACTTCTCTTCATTTTTTGTAGTTGTGATTTCAATAAACTCACCTAACAAAGATGTCATTATCATAGATACAGTAAATATTATCCTTATATTTTTGCCTTTGTAAAACACTGTGAAAAGCTCTGTTTGTTGCATGCTGACACTAATTTACTATTAAAAATATTTCTGATTAATAGGTTGCTCGAATGAAGACAATTTTAGTTTAGAAAAACTAGATTGTGTAAACATCTAGTTTATGCAATGAGAATAGCTTATTTGTACCAAGAATGGAAATAATATCAAGTTTACTTAATATCTTCATTATGTAAAAGAATTGTATATTATTATTTACTGAAGAAACAAAAAGTTTTGGTTGCATCTAGGCAGAGATCTTTATAACTTGTAGCTTCTTATTTCATTTGTGATTACATGTTAGCTATGGTTGAATCTTTTAGTTTTAGTTTTGATGACCATCTTCGGTTTATTTTTAATTATAATAACTGACAAGTGGCGTTTATAATAAGACATACAAATTTTTGGGATATTGATGTAATTAAAATACTCTTATTTTGCCTATTTTGAGTACTCTACTTAAGTCCCTTGAGTATGCTATAAAGATGTGAACTCCGTTCACCGACTATCAGAGCACTAATTAAAGTTAATGTAAAAAAGGTTTTCATGTATTTGTTTTTTAAGGTTTATAATGAACTTTTACCCTATAGCTTTTCTACATTTCATTTACATACAATGTTAAACATCTGGTTTCTTAAATTTAGACATGAGTTTTTGCAATTATTCATTTAATATAAGGTTATTACTAATTTAATCAACTGTCAGTTTATTTTGGAAAGATTAGTACTTTACGTGTGTATTAAGTTAATTAGAGGTAGATGATTTTTTTTTATTTGATGTGTATCTTGCAGTGTGCTGATTCCCAATTAAATTTTGCTCTTAAACTGTTCAATATTGTGAGCTAATTAACAGGATATTGATTTGATCAATGATAGTTTATATAGGTGATACATGGGTATTCAGAAGCATTTATGTAGCTAATTTTTTAAGTAGGCATTTTTATCATTTTTTTAAATATCTTCATTTATTTTCTTAATTCATTTTTTTTTTCTCTTTCTATATGTTATTTTTTCTGTAAG
Source organism: Zanna intricata (assembly GCA_010016005.3). Lineage (NCBI taxonomy): Eukaryota > Metazoa > Arthropoda > Insecta > Hemiptera > Fulgoridae > Zanna > Zanna intricata. The sequence continues at coordinate 11,072 of JAAAKQ030479570.1, forward strand.
TACTTGAGAGAAAAACCATAAGGTCTTTTCAGAAAATAACCAAACATTTTTTTACACGTCAACAGATATATTTAATGACATGCGTTCAGCAGCATTGCATTCTGCATGGTTATGTGGAATGCAATGCTGCCAAACGCTGTATGTGGTTACAGAGGAGGTTTCCTCTGTAACTACATGTTCTTGAATTGTTGATATCTTTAGTTTTCATGTTATTGTTATTTGAGTACAATGTATTTAACTGTTAGCAGTGATTTTTACAATGTGCGATTTTTTGAAAGTCGAACTTTTGTCTCAATGTCGTAGCCATAAACCCACCTTTCATCTCCCAGTATGGTCCTTTGCATGAATGTTTTATTGTCATTGGCGTGTTTAAAAAGTTGCTGACAAACATCCACTCTTTCTTTCCGCTGTTCGGTCATCATATGAGGAACAAACTTTACTGCAACTCTATGTATGTTCAATTTTTCAGTCAAAATATCGTGGCGTGATCCAATCAAGATGCTAACCTCTTGTACAAGTTCTCTGACAGTCAATCTGTGACTTTTTGAATGCAGGTATCATCAGTTGAAGTCAGTTAAGGCTTAGTTGGATTCTTTCCTATAGCATTAAACTCGACACTTCCTTTTTTTGTTTGCAAAGACACTTTTCCTTCTCTTTGCAAGCAAAGAAAAGGAAGAGTATCGTACAGAAAAGGCTGTTCTGCATGAAGGTTTATATGTGGACTCCCTTTTATGTTTAGACTTCTGTGCTTTATCTTTGCTTTCCTTCATCATTTGGCTGGTTGAAGGCTCATTCCTAGGTTTTATAGTAATCTTTGGTTTGGATACATCTGTTTTCTTCTGTGTTGATTTTGAGCTAATTTCTTTGGATGGCCGACTTATATTTTTCATTGATGATATGTTAGATCACATTAGCCAGGGCTAGTGCCAGTTGAGAGACTATTTCTTCTGGTTTAAAGTAAGTTGCAGCAGTCTGTGCATAAGACTCAATCTTTGGTGTTCTACCAAGCACAATTTTCCTAACTTCAAAGTAACTGACTTTTTATATAGTTATAACCTCTTGAGTGACTACTTCTTTCTTGTAGATAGGACAATTCCAAGGTTTCCCCTGATTTTTGTCCATGACAATTGATACAGAAAATGAGTCCTTGCACAGGTCATCAGGATTAAGGACTTGCCACACTTAGAGATCTGTTTCTTCTTACAGTGTGTCCAAATCTTACATCCAAACCACCACAGTGCACTTTGGATAAACAGACACATGTCCAGTCTGTGGTATTCTATTTTTCTGGTTACTTCAGTTTTTTAAGGTCAGCACATGTACATGGAGAGTGTAACTTCTCCATTGTGTCGTGTGTTTAATTCAACTCCTTGTTTATGAAGTTCCTTGACAATTTCTCTTGTGCAGTTCAGCAAATCTCAGCATACGACTCCTTTTGAGGTGTTTAGCATTTTTTTGGGGTCAATGTGTCCATGATGCTTATCTTCTTGGCTTTCAGTAGTAACAATTATGAATCGTTAACTGTTCCTAAAAACAATCCAATACTTGTTCTTCTTGTGTCCTTTACAGGCCCTCCTGCAACTTCCATCACACCTCGAGCTATCATGAAAGGACTAATCTTTGAGAATTCTCCTTCTTTTCTCTGATCACTAAATATCTCAGAATTGATCTGCTGCTCTTCAGACAAAACTTAATTCAGCTCCATCTTTACTATCAGTAAATGTAAAACTCTTCCTTCATTTCACTTGTAAAGAAAAAGCTTCGCCACAGAACGTGTGAGATTAGACATTTCCATGTATTGAGCTTCATCAGTCAAGATGTCACAAGATGAAAGATGGAGAGGTGTTGGCCACACCCCAGTTCATTGATCCTACCTGGGTTTCCCCAGTCAGCTGCTTTCTGTAGATTTAACCTGGGTGTAGGAGTCAGGTACGGCCTGACTCCTGGCCGGAAGGATTGATGTGCAGTTGTTTATTATTTTGACTGATGTTGCAACAAAATGTCTTGTAAAACAAAAGAAAGACTCCCTCATTATAATATGTTTATTTTCTAATATTACAACATAACATTACTTTTTAATGTTAAGAAATTCAGCTTCCTTATTTTTATGTACAATATGATGCATTTAAGTCACTCAGATTTTTCAAGTTGTCCACTAACTCTTGAAATGGGAAAATGCTATTAGATAACTCATCAACATTAGTTGTCAGTAGCCCACTGATTGAATAGATTTCCTTAAAATCATTCCAGCTCTAAATCATGAAGTATTCAAAGAATTTCATAAGCGTCTGGACAATCATTACACTTAGCATGCTTGGTTTTCTTTGCTTCACACACTCTTAAAGTTAAAAAACAGTTGTAAGTTTGACACTAAAAGAAAATTTTCTCTTAACAGCTTATAAGTTTCACTTTTTTGTACGATACAAATAAATAGAATGAGTACATCACCCCTACCCACCAGAACACAAATTTTATGTCTTAGTTACTCATTAATTAATCAATTTTATGGATTAGAACTCATTTTTAAGGCTGAGTTTATTTCTTTCAAATTTATGTCAATTGTATACATCTAAGCTCATTCCTGCTTTAATGTTAGGTAATTGATTATTTTAATTCTACCCCATTCATTTCTTATTAATAAAAAAAGTACTTTTATTAGCAGTTAAACCCAACTATAATAGTTCCTTTATGTACTTCTATGCTATATTAAAAACAGGACTAATTGCCTTCCTAATTTGGGATTTTTTAGTTTAATCACAAAAAAAAAACTGTTAAAAATAAATAATGTTATTTTAAATCTTATATGTATTTACATATACAGGGTAATTCAAGAGGAAAGGGCAATACTTTGACAACTTATTCTAGAGACTAAAAATAAGAAAAAAGTTCATATAAACATGGGTCCAAAAACGCTTCGTTAGCGAGTTATATGGGGTGAAAGATTTCACCCGAGTTTCAGTTCCTCCGGGTAAATTAAGGATTTCTGAAATTCTGGGAAGGTCAATTAAGGGGCAAATTCAATTGTTTCTTATGGCTTTTGAGCTGGGAAATCGAAAAAAATAGGTCCCAGAACTGTATCTCTCTTAGTTTCTAAGATATCCCATGTAAAACACCAAAAATAAGGGTCAAAAACACATTTCTTTTACATTTGACATAGTCAGAGAACTAATGAAGCATCATTTCCTGTTACTGTAGATGGTGGCAGTACTGAAAAATGGTAGTAAGCTGAATCAGTTCCCAACCCATAGAGGTTAATAACTTGTTACCATTTTAAGACAGACTAAAAATTAAAATGTCCTGATGATCTGATACTTGTGTTTATTACAAGAGATAGTTTTATCTTAAAGAGATGTATGTTATATCGGTGTAACATACATGTGAATTTACAGTGCTCTCGGATTCAGATAGTGAATGGAGTTCACCAGAAAGACGTCAGCGTTCTGGAGATGCCTATTTGAAAGTCAATAGAAAGTCAACAACACATAAACGAACACGAAAGAAACGAACAGCTATTCCTGTGGCAACACCTCGTGTGCCTCCATTTCATACCAATACGAACGGCACAACCGCTCCGACATCTGCCTCAAATGATTTTGAGTCATTGAATTATCGAATAGGTGAGAATTCTGTGGATGCATCAGATAGAGGTAAGTTAAGATTTATGAGTTTTATAGATAAAAATGGTATAATTGTTATTCTGAGATTCTTGCTTTTCAAAGATGGAATAATAGGTAAATAAAAAAATGCCCGATTCAGTATTAGATTTTCTGTTTGTAAGCATCTCGGTAGTACGCGTTTCTTAATCTTCTGATTTTTTTTATATTAATTTTAACTTGTACTACACAGTTGAAGTATCTATATCTCTTCTTTCACATCTGTGATTATTTAACTATGCTTTTTAGAATTATTAGATAACTTTTTAAATTTTAAATATTTCAATTTACTGATCTATTTTTACTAGTATTTTTGTTAAATTAATATTATTGGTTTTAAGTTTTTTCATTTAATTTTTGTTCTAAGATTAATCAATTTTTTAATCGAAACAAAAGGACATCTGACTCGTCGATTACATGTTACTAAATCAAAAAGTCGGTTAAGCAAATCATATCTTGTTAAAATTTGTATGGAATATCTGTGTTGAACTCTGATATTACTGTATATAATGTCTGTCTTTCATGCTCAGATTTTGTTTCACAACTGTATTTCTTATGTTACATGAATAATTTGAAATTTAGGTTTTGGTCAAAAATTTATTTCTCTGTCTGTGGAATATTAAACTTTTGTGACCATATTTTGTCAGCATTGTTAAAATAATTTCTTCTTTTTTTTATTATAATAAATCTTAAACTAAAAGCAGTAGTTCAGTGTGAATGATATATATGTAATATATTAAACTTATAAATGAATGGATTTAATACTCAGTAATTTTGTTCATTACATTAATACATTTTTTTTTTTTTTTTTGGGGGGGTTCTTATTGCATGCTGTTTGTGTTCGGCTTCTAGTGTTTTTTTTAATCGAGTATATTTCATTTACAGTTTCATATTAGATCTGATTGAAGTTAAAATTGCTTTTTATTCTTTATCAGACTTGCTGTTGATTGTATTTAACTTATTACATTAATTAAATCCTTATTACCAAGATGTTAAAATAACATGATCAGTGTAATTAAAAATAATTTAACTGCTTTTTTTGTATAATAATTTTTCTCTTATCATCTTGTGTGTGTTAGTTAACAAAAGATTTTCTATCTAATTTTCTTCACTTGAATATTTTTTATCCCATTATTAAGAATTGTTTATTAATTGATTATTAAATGATTCCATAAAGAAGTTTTAGAATGTAGAGTCTGGATGCTTATGCAAAAATTTATATTCTCAAGTGATATTCAGTTTCTGACATATTCATATATTTTATATTGAGATTAATAAACTGGCTGGCAAAAATGAAATAAAATTTTTATTAGAAAAGCTTTAGCATTGCAGTTATAGTATTATAGAAAAGGAGCATAGGATTAAAATTATCATAGTAAAACCCTGTAATCTATATTCAAAATTTAACGAATAAATTTTTTTTCCAATAGGATTAAAGTAATTAAATGCACATAAGTACATAAAGTAAAATTAAAAAAACCTAACATGACATCTGAGCACCTGTTTTGTATTAGTCGGAGAAATTCAGTTGCATCACAGTATATTATGATAACCTTAATGCATTATATCGAACATAAAAAAAATACTATAAAAGGTTTCTGTTCAGTCTTGAATTATAATAAAATTATTCCAGAGAAGCATGTGGAAAGAAATTCTCTCTTCGTTAGGGATTTAAGTAAAATTGTGTTTCAAAAAGTCGGTTCAGTAACACAATAAAGTGAAATTAAATTAAACTAAAACTGCGGATTGATATCCAAATAATTTGACTAGATGGATATCAGGAAACTGAAAATTTTGATAGCCTGTAGAATCTGTCTGAGCAATTATATCAACAACAACAAAAATTGTCTATATCAAGGATTACTTTTATTGAGCTATAAAAATTGCATTACCGTACAGGTTGTCTTAATTTACGCCGATTGAAGAATTTATTCATATTCTATTGTATTTATTTATTAAAAAAAAAGTGACTAGATGCTTCAGAGAAGACATAATATAAACAAAAATATGTAACCTAAAAAAAAACCAGAAAGGAAATAAAATTCCAAGTAATGTTATTTGCATTAAATACATTATACAATAATTTTATTTCTTATGTTAAGTACACATTGTATTTGCTTTACAAAAGAAGAATATAATTGGCTGGATTCATGTCCATACCTCAGTTGAACAGTTTAAAGTTGCAGTTGACAAACTATTGGTGTTGTATCACATTCAAAATACAGCCTTTGTTTGCACTGACGGTAGTTGACATATGTTATGATATAATATTATATTTGTCATATTATGTAACATGTCATTATATGCTGTTAGTTTTAAGTCAGAAATGTTTAATTCTGAGTTAATATTTGTTAGCAAAAAATGATAAGACTATTTGAAGAATTGTAAACATAGTATTGTACACACCCAAGTGCTATATGCTCAACTACTGTATATGTTATAAAATCCAATCTGATTCATGAATGAAGAGTTCTGTCATCAAAATTAAGTAAAATCATTTTAATCTCCCAATTTAAACCATTGCAAGATTAAAGCCTTGACTTTGCAGGGGCAGAAATTGCTACATTTTGAAATTTATATCGAATTAACATTCATATTATTCTTCATAAGAGTATCTTTTCAAAAACTAAAAAGATTCTTTTTTAAATTACTAAATATATTTGGAATTTAAGAATACATGTGTCACTATCACTAATCATACTGTGATAGATAAAATTTAAAGATCTTCACAAATTTGTCCATTCAGTATATTTTTTTTAATTTTCTTATTCCATTTCCTCCTGCATTCTGATGAGAATTTTCTTTCCACTGCAAAACAGTGATGATTTCCCTTCACTAATTCATCTTACAAAATTTCAATTCTGATTATATTGTTTAAAAAAGAATGTCTGGCAAAAAGATTTAAATATGACGGAAGGAATTATTATTACTTAATAATAATTCAATAATTATTATTGGAATAAGGAATAAGGTATTATTTCTTATTCCAATTCTTTTGTTGGATTTATTCCTCAGAAAAGTCTTATAATAAGTAAAGATTATAAAAAAAACTAAGAAATGTGTAACTTTGTAACGGGCTACTTAAAAGTTGTAAAGAAATGTTTATAAGCAACAAAGGTGTTTACTTCAGAAAAATAGTTTATTCTATGTTAAGAGACTTACCAAACAGCTACTTTGCTTAACTAATTTCATATTTAGTGCCTGATTATTGATGTCATTTATACACAAAATACTGTTTGTTTTATAATTTATAAGTCATGTGTACCAGTACAAAATCAAACTGATTGTATAATAAAAAGCAAATAATTTTTTGGAGGCATGAAAAAGTCATTAAATGTGGTCAGAGATTAATTCTTGTCTTACCTTTTTTTTTTTTTTTTCAATCATGTTTTAGGATTAAAATATTGATTGACCTATTAATGCAATGCAATCAATTGGAATTTTAATGGAATGATGATGAAATAATAACATGTTTCTTAATTAAACTAACTTAGTTAATAATATAAATCTACAAACTAATTAATAAATTTTTTTTACTGTACTAATTTTAGTCCAGCGAATTGTACATCACATCCAATTAATGTTTAGATACTAAAATTGATATATATGTATTTTTTAATTATTGAATATCATATTGCTGTGTCAAAACTGAATAATCTATTAAAAATCAACTCTGATCCTTTTTTAAAATAATAATTTTCCTAATCATTTGTAAGAAGAATTATTTGTTAATAAATTATAACAAAATAAATAATAATGGTTTCCTTATAGGTTCCATCTTTGAAAAAAAAAAAATTTATCATAATCCAATTTCCTGTTAAAAACATTATTATGGTAAAATGTTATACTGGTCAAGTTTTCAAAGAAAAGACTGCAAAACAGGATTATGTTTCATACTTATTATTTTCAATAAGTATTTCTTCAGTTATGTGATTATGTATGATTTTTTTGTTACTCAGGGTCTGTAATTTTCAAACAAATATTAATAGCATTTTAATAAATAATTATAGTATTACAGGGTTTTTTTTTCGATTTTATTACACATAATGAAAAACCTTGTGTGATTTTTCTGATAATTTCTGATTAAACAGAGGCCACCTGATTTCAGGAAGAAGAATGATGTTTTTAAAAAGCTCATTCATTGATGTTTACATAGTATAGGCCTTTATTTTATCATACAAAATTTTTGAAATTTCACCAACTACTTTTGTGCTTGAACAGAGTCCCAAAACTTCAAAATGTTGCCAAGGAGCTCGTTGAATACATTGCCGCCAGCTCCCAATCACCACATGTATTCAGCCAGATACAAATCTAAATAGTGGCAAGCTGTGTCCCTACATTTTTTGGATGTTTTTGTTTTCATTTTTGACCTTAACTTAACCTTGTAACTTGAGTAACTTAACCTTGATCACAATAAACGCCAATCTATTAAGAAAAGTATTTTCTTCAACATAGATAGCAAACGAACCTAATGTTACAGTCAAAGTGTGCTGTATTGATGTGGCCTCCATTTAATCAGAAAGTATGGATTTTCTTTTGTAACAAGATTTATTTTTATTTAAAACTTAAAAACAAACAATGTAAATCAGTTATACATTTTATACTATTGAGGAAATATTAATATATATTCAGAAAAAAATACCAAAATTATATCATAAATACTGGATTCTGTAAGTTAGGAACTTGTGAAATTTAAGATTTCATGAGATAACATTGAGTGTTGTCCATTCAACATTAAAATAAAATTTGGGTTAGTAGACAGGTACTCTCTGTAAAATGTTCAGTATTCATTGTGCTTTTAAATCTGTGATGAATTGAGTTTCGTGTCTATTGTTATATCTTCTCACATGTGTTGATCAAATTGTTTTTTTTTTTAATAGAGCACTATATTTAGAGTGTGATAACAGTGTAACTTAACTTTATTCTTTAAATATGTTTCAATTAAAGACTGTGTATTGTCAGGTTGCGAATTTTATGATCGATTATCTTCATTGTTATATAAGTGGGGGTCTGCATAAATATATCGTTAATTTAATTACAGAATCAGTGTAATCTAGAGATGAAAAATGTAGAATGTTACTATAAGTTGAGCTTTTAGCTCTTATGTATGTTTGGGTGTTCCAAAAAAATTGTTATTCGGCCAACTACTTGCTCGATACATATTGATGTGAGCACTTAACTTTTTTTTCAAAGATATAATAAAACTGTATATTGACTGTAGATGCTGTAAATTTTAACTCTTAGATAGTTATTTCTGCGTAATTTATAATCTTATACAATGGAAATTATCTAGTCCGTTGAAATTATTTAGTACTATTTTGTTGCTCTCATTATAGACGTTTTCTTTTTTATCCTGTTCTTACATAATCATTGGTATTTAAAGTATCAGTAAATCAAACTGCATCATCAGTATTCTAATGAATATTTTCTATAATTTGAATCGGTTCACATCAGAGGGCATTAATTTTCTTGTCCACCCTTTTGTACAATTACTGCATTATAATTTTACAGTGTGTAGTTCAGAATTTCATAAAGAAAACATAATATTTTTAATATTAAAGCTTGTACTTAAGAACTTATTTAAATGAGAAATGTGCCTTGTATTTACAGCGAATGGCATGAAAACATGATTTCTATTGTCTTTATGCTAGTTTTACTATTTTGAAATAAAACTAAATAATCTGACCTTCAGAGAACATACTTATTTTGAATTTAACAGATGTTATGTTTAACATCCCAATTTTTAATTTTAACTTCATCGTTTTCTTTATTTGATTATTTAAACAGAATTTAAAATAAATACCTATTATTACAAAGTGAAATATTTTGAGCAATTATTGCTAAATATATTGCACAGTGTACTAAAGAAAAGTTAAAAATGTTATATTTTCTAAATTGTCTTTGGCCTTTCTGTTTTCCTCCTGATTGGATATTGTTTTGTGATTTCAAATTTGAATGTGATAAAAACAAGATCTCTTTATTATTTCAAAATAATGCATTGAGTTTTTATAATACAGCAGCCTTTTTCTAGGGTCATACAAATGATGAAATAAATTGCCATTCGTGCTTATGACTAGGGAAGCAATTGTATTGAAACTAACAAGCCAAAATTAAAAGAAATTAAATCAGAATTGAACACTGCAATAAATAGAAATTAGATACTGTACTGCTAGAAAAATGTAACTAGCAGTGTACTTTAAATCACTATGGATCATATCCCATATACTATGACTAGTATTCAAGAACCATTTCGTGTGTATAGCTTTTTTACCCTATTCATCTAACAGTATTTTAACAGATAGTTTATACAGGGCATTGGATTGAATTGTTGCTTTCATGCACAACGATAATTTACTGTGCCGTTATCATAAAACCAACATTTCAGCCCGATGCCTATATAAAGTGTCTGATAAAATTATATCATTGGATTGAATTATTGCTTTCACTCACAACGATAATTTACTGTGCCGTTATCATAAAACCAACATTTCAGCCCGATGCCTATATAAAGTGTCTGATAAAATTATATCATTGGATTGAATTATTGCTTTCACTCACAACGATAATTTACTGTGCCGTTGTGCATAAAAGTAATATTTCAAACCAGTGTCCTTACAAGACAGAAAAAATTGCTTTTGTAGAACAGTCATGTCATTGGATTAATGAGAATTAAACATTGAAGAAGAGATTTTATCATTATAGATTACTTTAATCATTGAAAATTATTTTGTCACTACATGCGTAGTGATAAAACAGAAAGCATTATCAAGGTACACAGTTATCAGTTTTGTTTACTTTCATTTTTCATTCATCTGATCCATAGAATAGCTGTTGAATGTTTATGGAGAAGTAAAGCGTATTTCAATAGTGAGTATCATTATGAATTTTTAATTTATTTTTTACGTCATCACCTCTATTTGTAATACATAGCTTCCACCATTACAAAGACGACTATCCTAACATGATAACCGATTTTTGTATTTTATCATCACAGAAGCAAGCTTCTTGATAAAAAATCAGTTACATACTATTCTCTTGAAATTGTCATCAGTATTGAAATGCTGTCAAAATGTAATCTTTTCTGGTGCAAAAATAGCTGAAAAACCATTTGGCACTGTCTCTTGAATTATCTGTTTTGGGCATAATCCATTTGTTTATAGGAAATGATGGATTATTAAGTTACAATAGTAGTGTGAGGCAAATTGTTGTAATGCAGAAACATTCCACTACATCTTAAGCACATCGCATCTTTTACTCATATTGAGCAATTTGATCTTACCAAATCATTTACTTGGGCAGTGTGGGATGTGTCCATTGATATCAAAGGCCTTCCTGGATGAGCATCATCTTCAGAAGACCCTCGACCATTTTTAAAATGCCAGAACCCCTCATAGTATTGTTTACAGCTCAGAGTCCTCCCCATAAGCCTCTTAAATCATTTTTTGTATTTTGTTAAAATTTTTGTCAAATTTTACCCAAAATTTCTCCAAAAATCTTTATTCGTGTTAGTCGCTCATCCCAAATTGTCAAAGGTACCAAACAACACATATTTCAAGTGAATGCTACACAAAATTATTGTTAGATACATGCAGGTGGTGAGAGATTGTTCATTAGTTCTTATGCTACAACTATCGGTATCAAAATATCTCGAGCATAAAGACATTTTTTTTTTTTAATATAACTTTTACACTTGATTAGGAAAGGTTGATAGCAGTTATAATAATAAATTGTGAATTGTTCTTCACAAATTTATAATAAAAACATTTATTAGCAAATAAATGTACAGAAAAAGCACAAATTTGGTAATTGTTGTAGTTATGTTAATTTAT
>JAAAKQ030479581.1:0-19563 GCA_010016005.3 Zanna intricata
TTCATCTCATCCTCTGAAGATATAACCTAACGGTGGTTCCGGAGGTGAAACAAAAAAAAAAAAAAAAAAAAAAAAAATTCTGTTGTGCTTACATATTCGTCAAATTATACCACACCGGGCTAATTATTATATGGGGAAAAAAAACTTAACAAAACTTTAGTTTTGTGCATTAAATTTAAAGACGCTTTGTAAATATATTTAAAAACTATGTTTGTAAAATTAAATGAATAATAAATGTTAGGTTAAAATTTCTTTCATTGATTTATTTTAAGATTCTCTGAAAAAGTACTGAAAAATGAATTAATTTGGTATTAATAAATTTTCAAAAATTTGTTATTAAATTTATATTTATTTTAAAATTTTAATTTTTTTTTGTCATTAGAAAATATGAAATTTTATCTTTTAGACAGTATAAATGTCATATGTTGTGATTACAACAATTTTGTATATTTATTGACTAATACTGTGTGCTGTTGCTAGTGTTAAATACAAGTGCTTGACCATCTTTCTCAAGCTCCTTGCGGTGCACCTCCACAGCTTTGATGGCCTTATGATTGGTCTTAAATTTCTTTCCCCTGAGTGAAAACTTGACTTGGGGAACAGCCAAATCTGGACTGTATGGTAGGTGGGGTACAATTGCAATGCCATGAGCTTTACAGCAACTACAGTGTGAGCATGACATGCGACCGTGCGTTGTCATGATGCAATAAAATTTCTTGAATGTTCTTGTGCAGCTGGTTTTTTTTAAATGATCCTTTTTTTCTTCAAATCATGATCAAAATCGATTTGTAACAATCAGCCATGACTCTTTGGCCTTTACGGACAGCATGTTTGTATAAAAAACACTTTGAATTATAGAAGTTTATTATCATCATAACCTTACCGGTGCTGCGATTCATCTGTGCTTTTTTTTTGGAGAAGGTGGTTGGGCCCTTTTCCATTGAGAACTTTTGTTTCAGCTCTGGATCATAGTGCTACATCCAAGATTCATCTACAATTACATTTATATCCATATATTCATTTCCTTCCCCCAAACCAAACCGCGATAATAGGTCTTTACACATGGAAATACAATACTGCATTTGTTCCAGTGTGAGCAGGTGCAGCATCCATTTGCAAGACGTGCAAGGCTAATCATCGATCAAAATTGAAAATGCGCTGCCAACTAAAAGAGGGAGGGGGTGAGCTTCCTAACGATCATCATTCTTTGCAAACAATAACAGCTGCTGTATTCATTACAACCTCAGATCAAGACTTTGAAGGACGCCTTTCACACAGCTCATCGGTGGTGCTCTCTCTCTCTCTCTACCCTCCTCGAATGCTTAATACCATAATTATGCATAATCCATAATATGCTTAATTTGTAGAAGGTTACCTTGTTCATAACATCTTCACAATACACCATAGTTAATAATTCATATGTGTCTTCAGTCCTTCCCGAGTTTCATTAAAACTTTCCTGTTACAATGTTGCTCTAACTTTTTATCCATGCTGGACATGGTAGGTGAATATCTAACACACGTTACCTGAATTGTCGTGTACATTCACTCACTGCACTGATCGATTTGAAACTGATTGATATAGTTAGCTAGAAGAATGGGCTACATGATGATCTGCAGTGTTACCGCCCTTTGCAACACATTTTCCCTCAGGGTTATTGATAATCATTACTTTTTTAACGGCCTTCATATGTACAGATTGGTGTGTGTGTGTGTGAATACATACATGCACACACATGTATCATGTTTACAATGCCTTAGATCTCACTATAATATAATCTTCATTTTAGACTCTACAATATTCAGCCCTATTACAGACAGTACTGTAAATTAATATCTACTTATTAATATAATTATAATATTTATAGTGAACATTTCTGATGATAAATTATAAACATAATTTATTTTCACTACCATATTAAAGATATTAATATCATAATGATTTTAAATAAAACTCTAATGTACACTAATGTTTTCAATGTACCATGTATGATGTGTCAAGGTATACTCTTCTAATCAGTTTAATTTTAACACGGATAAAGAAGTGACTTTATTTTAGGAATCATCATTCTTAGTATATAACAATTCCATTTACCTATTCCAGATTACAAAGTTAGTACAAAATTTCTTTCAACTTAGATCTACTGTTTTTCCTAACAATTCACCTGCTCAAGCTTTAATGAAGTGCTTTAATAAAATTTGTGGAAGAAAAGAAAACATTTGTGAAGTATTATATGAACCCTGTTCATAAAGTCTCCAACCGTAGGTTGTGAAATTTTTTTATTTACTATCATACAGAAGTAGTTCTTCCCTTTGAAGTAGTCACCTGTTAACTCCATACACATACAACACAGTTTTTCCATTGCTGAAAACACATTTTGTAATATTTTTGAATGGTTATCAGCTATACTGTCATGTTTGTCATTATTTCTTCATGGTTGTCAAATTGAGACCTTTTCAGCTTTATAATAATCACAAGGAACCTGAGGAAATCTTTGCTTCACCAAAATATTCCATATAAGATGTGATAAATGGGCATCCGACCATTGTAGCAGCTGTAATAAAACAGTATTTGTTTGATTCTCATAACTCTGATTTCTTACACCAAACTTCATAATGAAGGTGATATAGAACCTCCAGATAATAATGTATGTTGTCATTTTGGCTTTCTGCCGAATATTTTTTGATGCACAACTTACGTCTGTCGTGCTTTCTGGGTTTAAATGTGCAATTGAGATCCATCATTGGTTATTACAGTTTTAGAGGAGTAAGGACCATAGTTGGATTCACTTGAACTTATTGTTTGCAACATCAAAGTGAAACTCTTTTTATTCAAGCAAAAGCAGCTTGGCACAAATTTCACAGGCTTTCTGTGCGTACCAAAGTTGTCTGGTAAAACAGTGTATGGAATCATTGCTAATCCAAATGTCAGTTACGTTATCGTAGGCAATCGGCCACAATTTTCCATTATCAAACTGCACACATTATTATGGCCAATAAGTATGCCACTTATTGAAGTGTCAACCATTTTAAAAATGATACTATTTTTTAATTTGTGTAACCTCCAATGTTGTTCTAAAAAGCCTGCATTTTCTTATAAAATACTTTAGTTTTGTATTACCTTGCAAAGAAGATGGATGAACTTTATATTTTATATCCGAAGGTATAATCTTCTCAGTACAATTTTGTTAGATATTTATCATAAAGCTTTAAATTGTCATTTACTTATCCATTACAATGTTTCTATTGCCAGTTTGTAAGGTATAATTATTAAAAATTAGATTTTTATTTTTTGGCTATAATTAATTTCTTTACTACTGGTTTCTTATATGTTAGTGCTAAAATCATAACACTGTAGGTGACCTGACTTGAGACACCATTGATTCATAAAACTGGAACAGATATTCCCAATGATGCCATGCATAACTATAATTGTGAGATATAAATGATATAGTTTGTCAAAAATGCCAAGCCTAACTGGTTTTTAGTCTCAGATCCAGAAACAAATTATCAAATTAAATTTTTTTTTATCATTCGTTATACTTTATGCATTTTGAATTGCTTATTCTGAAGTAATTGTCTGTTAAGATATTTATTGTGATAGAATTAGTTTTATGAATTTGCAGTTGTAACAACGTAAAATAATATATTTTTCTTTATTAAGTTACATATTCATACAAATTCATTGTTTCAAAACAGGAAGGAACATGTTAATTTGTTTCTTTAAGTTGTTTATTCCTAGCTTTTATAACTGATGAATATGAAGAACATGAAGTGCAAGAGCCACTAGTTAGATTGATTTCTGTGTGGGAATTAATTTTATTTATTGGTAGATGATTAATTCATTACTTTAGCTCGAAGCATGTACATGAAAATATGAAATGAAAATTTTGAAGCTTATGAAAAATGCCAAGCCTGACCAGGATTTGAACCCATGGTCTTCTGGATGAAAGGGTGAGAATGATGTTTATTATTCAGCATACAGAAAACAGAATGAAGATATCACTCAAAACATTTACTGTCAATTGAATTTAAGTGGATTAACATGCTTAAATATTAACTTTTCAAAGAAATTTCATCAAGATCTGTCAAAGTGTTAAGGGAAGTCTGTACATGCTTATGACATCATTGTGAAGACTGTGGTTTTTGGACACAGGGATTCTGAAAATGGATTTTCCAATAAAAATCTCAAAAGCAAATTTTTGTTTCTTATACAGTACATTGATGTTCAATGTACTGTATAATATATATATATATATATATGAGAAAGTGAAAAAACGGATTAAGTGGTGGAATTACTAAACATAAACTACCAATAATTTCTAACAGAAATTCAAATTTCAGTTTGACTCAAATGTGTGCTGATGACAGCTTTTGTATATATATATATATATTAGTCAAAAAACCAAGAGATCAATGAAGGGGGATTAGAACATAAATTTGTGAATGAAAAACATTGTTTACTTTAAACAAACTACATATTCAAAAAAACTGTCTAAGCAGATTTAACCTCCTGATGTAATCATACTCTAAAAAGAATATATGTTTGAGAAATATTTGGAGTAACATCGGAGTACAGGAAATTTGAAAAAGACAACAAAATAATAAATGATTGATGTCATTTTCTCAAAGCTAAAAAATTAAAATTACTTAAGTGAGAGTATAAATAAATATTCTTGAAAAAATTTTAAATAAACATATATTAAAATTGATTAACATAAATGAACCACTAATATAGTAAAAATTGTATGTACCTTTATATCTGATTAATATCTAATTAATATTATAGCAATAAATTATTTAAATAACTGGCAGATTACCAATCATAAAACACCTCAAAAGTAGGAAAAATAACAAATAAAACATCTTTCAAAAATTGCTATTAACTATTTATTTTCTTGAAATTTCTCAATGTAATATTACTTTAAAATGATTTAATTTGGTATAATTACTGTCTCTGGGAAAATGTGTCTCTTTTTTTCAATAAATCTTGCTTTTTGCCAATTTTTCCTTCAGGGGTTCATTTTATATAAAAAAAAGTGTAATTATAAAATTAAAAATACATAACAAAAGTAAAACTTTTATAGTTATTAATTTTGTCATACTTTATACCATTTATGAAAAAATTGCAGTCGAATTGTGAAAACTCTGCCCTGTCTGTCTAGTGTACAATAATGGTGTGTGCAATTTGTGGACCCCACCTTTACATCTTTTATCTTACATATGTAATCGTCTTTCTTTTATAAAACGTATGCGATAATAAATAGTAAAGAAAAAAATTTTATAACATGTAATTGGAGGTTTTTGGAGCTGGCTCTTTTTCTGTTTTTAATAAAAATAAAAGCACTTGCACTAACCACCATACCATAAGGAGGGGTTCATTATATTCTATGAACTGCTATGAAGGTTACTGCTAAAACAATAATGAAATGTTGCTTTTTGAATGTTATGTATATTGTGTAAGTCTATATGTGAGAAAATATCTGCCTGCGTTTTCATTTCATTTATCTGTTTCATTAGTTGTAACTTCCAATATGAAGAATGATAAACTAGCGTATTAAATAATAAGAAAAAACGATCAAAAATGTTTATTGTTGTATCAAAATTAATTTCCTTTAGCTTCCCTATGCAGCTGCTAAATAAAATAGAAGTATGCTCTTGTTGAAACTAGTGCTCAGTTTATTTCTTAAATCTAATATTTTAAATGAAATTGTATAACCATTTAAATATTTTTTTCTTTTTTTTTTCATATTTTGTTAATACCCTTATTGGAACAATTGTGTGTGTATGTCCATTTAATAATAATTATATGCAACTGCATAATGTAAAACTTTTAAATATGCCATGCTTACAGGAAAGAAGTTGCAACTTAAGAAAGCGTGTTTTTAAAAATATTCTGATTCTGAAAACTGTCTTTTTTATGTTTTATTTGTCTAATTAAAGATATTTTATGTAAATTCTAGGCTGCTGGAGCTAGAAATAAATCAAAGATTTTTCCTCCGTCTTTTATGTTAACATTTATGCTAAGGCATTGAAAGAAATGCATGCTACGTCCTCTTAACACCAACAGCAAGAATTAAGCTGAAATTATTAATTAGAAAAACTGTAGAAATCTTTTTTTAAATTAGAAAAATATTTAATTATTTAACCTTTCATTTGATGTTTCAAATTTTATGGTGCTTGTTGCCTGTGTTTTTGTTTTCAAGTTATTTAAAATATGTGAACTTTTATGCATTTATTTAAAGTATTTGATTTTTTGTGTCATTGTGTTTTTGTAGACGGAACAACAGATGGATTGCGCATTAGATTTAATGCGTAGGCTTCCACCCCAACAAATAGAAAAAAATTTAAGTGATTTAATTGACTTAGTACCTAATCTTTGTGAAGATCTGTTGTCATCAGTAGATCAGCCTCTTAAAATAGCAAGAGACAAAGAGTATGGAAAAGATTATCTTTTGTGCGATTACAACAGAGATGGAGATTCATATAGGTATGCAATTTAATGCATTCAAATGACTGTCTTGTTAGCAGTTAATATAATAATTTTATTTTTCAGTTGGTTTCCAAGCTACAGGCAATGATCATATGTTGTAATCAAAGAAATGTGCAGTTAGTTGGATAATTGAAACGCTTACTTGCTTATTAAAAACATTATTCTTATTTAAAAAAGTAATTAACTTTGGAGTTTAATAAAATGATGGTCGTTAAATAACAATTAATAATAATATTAATTTATTGTTTTGGTTTAATTTCTTTTTTTTACAAGCATTATCTATATTAAACATTATTAAATTAGAATTATAAAATTCAAATTTTACAATTACAATTATTTTTAGTTTTAATTTTTACAAATTGTAAAGTAAATCAATAGGAACTGAAGTTAACTTTTCCAAATAAACTTAATTCACATTATAGAAACCAGTTGTAAAATTTGTTTAATACTAATTGATGACTAAAAAGCTAATAATTTAATATCACGTATGATGATATAAATGTTATATTTATCGCATCTATTATACATCACATAAGTGAATAAGATATGCTTGTAGGTGTTGCAATATCATGTATAATTAACCAAATGCCACGACAATGTTAGCATGTTAATAGTCTAAATATTTATTTATAAACAGATTAATTGCAATTTAGTACTAAGTTATTATTAATTAAAAATATAAATTAGTTGCTCACAAACTTATTTTATTCTAGAGGTGTATGGAATATAAGGTCCCCCATTACAATCGTCTGGAAAATATAAATACTTTTCTAAGAAACATTTCTTTAACAGGTCAACCATTTTTAAACTAATAATGTAATATTATTTGATAGTCTAATAGTAAGAAGCATCACTTTATTGATAGGAGTTTTATAATTTTTAATATATCTATTTCTTTGGATGTTGTGATACTCCATTTGTTACAGCTGGCTGTTGACTTGAGCTGAATAGATATTAATAATGCACGTTATAATAATATTTGTTATTCTGAAATACTGACTATACAATTCTGTATTATTACTTAACCCAAAAATGTTAGTTAATAACTTTTTGTGATGTAGTACTCTTTATTACAGTAAGTTTGTCTACGTGAACCCCTCAACTCCATTCTCTAAGAAAGTTTTGGAAACAATGTTTCATTACAAAGCATTAATTATACTTAGGTATTATTAGTCATAACAAGTAAGTACATGAAACTAAGCTTTAGAACATATAAATACAGTATGATTAGACAGTTATTGTTTTTAATAATTCCAAGAAGTTTGGTGATTTGTAAGGCATCAATAGTTACACTTTCTACTACTGTAGTGATACTGTTTTGGATGTTTGAACAAAAATATACTTGTTTTTATTCTCTTTATGAAGAGAGTTTTTACAATAGTCTTTAATTGACTTAGCAAAATTATTGTGAAGGCTATTCACTATCATCATCATAACCATTACACAGAAGAACCGATGAGTTAACCCCAGTGGGGTTAAAAGCTGTTATCAGTGGTATGAGTCATTTCATGTCAAGTAGCCTAAATTTGGATGAGGTCCTCGCTTGACTGTCTCCAATTTTGATGAAATTTTTATAGGTTGTACATGTAGATTACATGAGGCCTTGCCAAATTACCGCTCCATAATTAGTATGATTGGACCACTGCCAGAAATATGGCTACTCCTTTTGACATCACAACTGAAATGAATAAATCATCAACTTTTATCATTGCTCATGATTTAAAGGGCCTGTTATGCTGAAACTTAGTGATACTGTTCAAGTGACATCTTGATTGCTCAAATATTAACTAAATTATCCAAGTTCAAAATCTAGTCAAAAATTGTATTAGTCAATTTTAGCTCATTCTCAAGAGGCCACACCTCAAAAGGGATCACTCTAATATGATTTTTTTTTTGGCACCATTGAAAAGAGTTCATTTTGTCACGAAAAGTTGTTTTTATTTTTGAGACAGGATTTAACAGCAAATAAACTTATGTTTTCATCAGGTTAAAATTATATACATTTGCACAATCTTGCATTGGTCCATGGTGTGGCTTGCCACTACCAGTTCTAAAGACTAGTATCCCCATCGCTAGGGGCCACGCCTGATAGGCAAGTTCAGCCATGGGTGGGTCTCTTTACCACAGGTTCCCAAGACTGACTGAGGGTGCCTAGCAGTTTCCCAAGCTTAAATGTGGGTGTCAACAAGTTCCCGAGCCTAAGGTGGATCTCTTTATGGTTCCCAAGCGATAGTGTTTAATTTTTCATTTCAGTTGCTGAAATGCGTTGATAACAATTACAGTTGCTTCTGGCAAGTTATTTTGTTAACCCATTCTTGTTGCTGATGGACCTGGTATGACAGAATGACAGAAATAATGTGTTAGTCTGGAATCCAACAAATGTCCTGCCTGGCTGGACAGTAGAATGAATATCCAGGTTCATTGGGATGCATGAAACTGACTAAGACATAATTTTCTTTTTGATTTTGATTTTGAATTTGAAACTTCAGAGATATTACCAATCCATCATAAATACAGGCAGTTTATTGGCCTGATTGTAAGGCTGCAATATTTACATGAGAAACAGTCATTCTTTGACTTTGGTCATCATTTACCACAAAACAATTTGTCATTTACATTCCTCTAATGCAAACTTGCCTTTTTATTCAATGGCGTAAAGTGATGGTAAGCTCTGTTCTTGTTAATGCTGTGGAGCCATTTTTGTATCTTTCTTCTTGCTCAGTTTTTAATGCTTCAATTTGTTGATTGGATTTGCTTCAATGAATTGGATTCCATTGATATTTTTTGTGCAGTATTTAAATAAATCAGTGTCAAAATTTGGTCTTCAGTTGGTCTTTGAAGAGTTGCTTTCACTACCAGGCGCTTTACAGTTCCTCCAACTCCATCACTATCATATGGAGATCTTCCATGGCTTGTAGCAAAAAAGTTCCACTCAGTTGAGATTCCAGTCATTTTAATGTTGACAAAGATTCAAAAAAAATTTGAAATTTTTATACTATGCTGCTGAACTATCACTGAAATAGTAAATTTGTGTGATTTTTTTCCACGCAAAACTTTGTATCTTCTGTTATGGAAGATATAAAGGTGTTGCCTTTATATATATATATATATATATATATATATATATATATATTATTTATAAATAATAATTGTCTTAAGATATAAAGTGATATAGATTGAAATTGTCTCATGCTTCAGGCTGCCACTTATAACAAGAGTAGTTGATGCTGTTGACGTCCAAGTTGGTTCTGAAGTACACAACAAATAGGTGTAAAGTTGATTGGCGGATATCCCAATGAAAACCTTTAGCTGCATCTTGGAAAATGACTGAATAATTTTCTGCAAAGTCCATTAATATGATCAGTTTTGGCTTTAGGCTTTTAGGCTTTAGGTGCTTGCTTTGTTGTTTAGCAATATAATGAGCAGAAAGCTTGTCAGTTTTCATACTTTGGTCTTTAATAAAATTTTCAGTGGTCATCTGCATAGTTTCTAAGGTTTCTCTATCACTGTGCCCCCATTGCCTCAATGGCTTTCTAAAAAGTATTGCAGAAATTCTTTTCTATGGCAAATTTCACAGCGATGAAGCATGCAGTCTTTGGATTCCAAATCACACACTGTTTTTGCAAAGTCTTGTAATCTTCTTTGATTGGAGACTGCTTTCAAGCATCAATTTTACATTTTGGGGTATAGTGCAAACACAGACTGAATGGGTTTCAGCAGCACCTACAGTGATGCTCCATTTTGGTCTCAATTTACAGAACTTGAAAAATCCAGTTTCAGATTCAATGCTGAAATCGATATGCAGCAAACATTTCTTTCAAATTATTCAGAAGTAAATATTTTTGCAACAGAACTTTTTTTCCATCTCTTCTAATTGATTCACAATCCTTTTTAATTTGGCAAATTTGTCTAAATTCTTCATTTGGAAAAAACATGACTACTCTTTCTTTTACAGCATCTGGAATCTTCTTGCCACATTTGTTTTTTGCAGTGCCAGTATACCATTTTCTGCCTTTAACTTTCGAGGTACTTTTACCATCCCTTCTGAAACATCAAATTGTTGCATTATTTCTTTTATAGCCCAACTTTGAGGTACTATTGTCAAAATCTGAAATTTTCAGATTGCTTTGACAATTGCAACTTTTCTTTCAGTTCTTTAATCAGTTGCTTATAATATAAGCATTTAGGACATGCCTTGCCTGTACTAAGTGTTTGAAAATCATTTGGGTCAAAGTCTCCAGCAACAGCAATGTTATACACAATTGCCTCTTTGAGTTTGACTCATTTTTTGTTTTACATAACCTTTGTCATCCCTTGTTGATACTCTGAAATTTTAGAGAGGAGACCCCCAATAGCAGTTAATTTATATTGAGTGATTCTGCTGGATATGCTAACTCTGGTTCATCTTCTGACTGGGATGAAGTTAACTGAAGCTATACTACTTTCTTTGTTGCAAATTGTTTTCAACACGTTGGGCACATCTGACCAGTTTTAACATTGTCCTTTTGTCACAACTTTTAATTGATCTACTGTTTCCACATTAACAATCCATAAATCTTTTTCACAGAATGGTCTCACACCAAAAGGATTACAACCGGATTTCTTTAGAAATTCTTACTTGGCTACAAGTAAGAATATAGTAAGTAAGTAAGTAATATGAAAGCATATTTGGGCATTTTCAGCAAGACATAATTCACTTCTTTGATAAAATAATTCTTGTTCTACTGAAAATTCTTTGATTTGTTTGAAGCTTTGTTGAGGTGTATATGTTTTCAGATGACATGCAGAATTATCTGCAAAACCAATGCTGCATGGCACTGAAACATTACCTTTGATATCCATGAAACTATATTCAATTTTAACTTTTAATTGTATTTGCTTTCAATATGTGTTATGAAAAATGCTGAATATTTCCACCTGAAACAATTGAATAATCATAGATGGTGAAAACTGTTGTGAGGAATTTTGGAACATGACAGAAGAAACTTAAATGACCAGATAAATATTTCTAAAAAGGGAAACATCTTAAAAAAAAATTATTTACAGAAAAACATATTTAACTAATAATGACAGTAGGTTTTTTACATCACTTAAAAATGTACACATTCTTCACACAAAAGTGGCTTTCAGAATCACGGTTAAAGCATATTTTTAAACTTCATTGTCATATTTAAACTTGTCTGTCTCAAAAATGAAAGAAACATTTCCTTGTAAAACATCTTAACTATTGTATTACTATTTCTATTGTAACAACTTTCCTACTGAAAGCAACTTTCTATTGTATCAGTTCATCACTAAATCTGTATTTCCTAAAATTCATTAAAACTATGTGAAGCATCATGGTACATTTGTTTGTAATAAAACTAAAACTGTACCTCTTGTACCCATTGAATCAAATTTTTATAGAAATAATTTGTATAAAAAGTAAAGTTTTATGCAAATCAAGAAAAGTGCTTACAGCTTATTGCCCTTATCAAAATAAAAGAGAATGTACAAATTTGTGTACTGCTAAGATTGAGGAATATCATTATATGAAACCATATTAATTTGTTGATCAAATTATTATACTGTATAGTAAATCAATACAGAACAAACCACAGTAAGTATTTATTTCTTTTTTAAAATAAAATGAAATTATTTTAACTTTTCTAAGGTGTAAATTTATTATACTAGAAACAGCTCTAAATAACAAATAGTTCACAGTAAATGTTTGAAAATTCCACTACTTAGTATTTTGAAAATTCCACTCATGTATTTTTGAACTTGTTCTCTTACATTTTCTTTCCCCAACCTGATATCATTTGAATTTTGAGGACAACAATATTGAGAAGGCGAGCAATCAGTTGATCACGTGTCTACTTTTTGCTTGAATACCTCACATTTCATCTATCTTCTTAAACAGTAATCTACAGGAGTAAGGTGCAGTTATCTAGATGGCTAGTTTACCTACCTCTACATCAGATCTACTTAGCAGTAAATTTTTCATCTATGAATTGACTTACTTCAGTCATGAAATTTTTTTTTTTACACCGGAAGAAATGTGTTTGTGCTCCATCAAGTTGGTAGAACACTTCAATTCATTTCACCAATGAGAAACCTTCAATTACTGTAAAAAATTCATTGTTTAATAATTCCAGATAATTTCTCCTAATGATATGTTGTTCTAGTATGAAAAGGCTGTTAATTACAGTTGTTTGTAATTTTTACAAATTCATACCTTTTTTTTTTGTTTTTAATAATAAAAGTTGACCTTTTTTTTTTGTTTTTCTTAGAATTTATTAAAATAGTTTTCTCAAAATTTAATTCTCTACAAGTTTTGATAATAAAATTTATTCATTTGTCAGTTAATTAACAATTTAATTTGTATTTGGTGGCCAAATTTTTTTGTTTTATTCGATTTTTCTGTTCAGTAAATATAAAAAACTGTAATTTTTTCTGCCATATATAATGTCTTAAAAATTTCAATATAACTTATTTCATCAGGGAAATAAAATCCATGCAAAGGTTTTTGCTAGCCATAGCTTGATAAATATTTTCAGACATATGTTTTTAAGAACTTTTTTCCTTCAAGCTCTAGAATCAGTTCCCAAATTATTTCCCTTACCTCCTGTATCCTGAATGAATATATACAAGCACATGCACATACACACACACATACATATACAAAGATACTCACAAAATGTATCACTAAGTACTCCCAGGACTTTTATAGCGTATTCTATTCATGAAAATAATTAAAAACTGTTATATTAACATTTGTCCTCTTGTGAGTTATGGCTAGTGAAAGATTTCACTCTGATTTCCTCCCCTCCTCCCCCCCACAAAACAAAGTCATACTGAAATTTTAAGAACATTAATTAAGGAGCAAAATTAGTGATTTCTTATGGTTTTTTACCCCAAAAAATTGAATAAAATAAGTCCCAGAACTATATCTCAGTAGTTTTTTTAGAAAAGCCTTTTTTATGTTTGGCATACAATAACTTGCTCAAATGGGTAATAACACATAAAACTTAAACAAAACTTGTAGAGAATTTAATTCTGAACAAAATGATTTAGAATTTTATTTAGAGATGGGTATATTACTACCTTTGTCAGAAAATCACTTGCTTAATATAAACAAAACCAATTTCTTAATTTGGTGAAGTGAAAAATTTCTAAGAACAAAATTTGCTGTTAAAAATTTAAGAAAATAATTGGAAATTGCGTAATAGTTGTAAAATAAAAATAAATTATTTAGATAATAATTTTTTTTATTAATACTGGCAGTACAACAAATTATTAAAAAAATTATTATTTCAAAGTTGGCAGTAAACTAGCAACAGCTAATCAACAATGTGCAGTACTGTGCTAGTGTTTGAATCATTCTGTGAGATACAGTAACTATATCCAATATAGTTAATCCTGTAATGTACATCCCTATGTACAACCGGTAACGTACTGTCCTTAGCAAAGGTTTTCTGTGAATTTTAGTTTCAACATGATCAATTTGCCATTGAAATAGTGCTGTGGTATTCATTTTGGATGTATGTACTGGTAATGCTACAGCTACTGCAACAGATATAAAATATGTTTTCTGAATCGCAGGATTTGCTAAAACAGTTGGCACAATTTTCAGGAAACAAGTTCACTACTTAGTATTCATACCAGCTATAAATGATCTGTCTAACACAATGCTGTTATTGATGAAATTATTATCAGTGAAGTTCAGAGCAGTCCAGACAATATCTTAGAGCAGTACATGACAGCTTTCTAAGCGGATTGGATTTTCGCATTCGCATGTTTGGAGAACACTTAAACAAAACAAGTTTTTATCCTTATCATAAATAGCCAGTTCAACATGTGCAGCACTAGGAGATAGTCCACTTCCCTTGATGTAACGGGCTGTACGTTATAGCAAATTTACAAACTGGAATGGACTGTATAAAGAAATAAGCACAATAAAAGATAAAAGGAACAGTATTTAAAAATAAAAAAGTGTACACTTAAACTACTATATAATTGCTAAATATATATATATATAACTATTAAACAACTACTCATTGCAGAGGCTGTACTGGCATTCGTATACATCTTAGCTCTAACACTATCCAACTCCGACTCCTAGTAAAACTGATTGTTGTTAATACTAAAGCTGCCCACAGGCAGCGCTGGATGTCTGTCTCATTTTAAACACAACATACTCCCCGCAAGTTGATCTTTGATCAATATTAATTAAATTGGTTCAGTTTGTTGGCAATGGCACAAGTTTAGCAATAGGTCTCTTAAAAAATGTGCTGCCTACCTTCAACTGAACTACACGTACTACGCTGTCTTTACCTGGGAAAACACTGTCAATTACAGCCATTTTCCAAAATTGAGGTGGTAAGTTGTCTTCTTTCACCAGGACTACTAAACCTGGATAAAGATTTTCGGAGGGTGACTTCCACTTGCTGCGCTGGTGCAAACCATTGAGATAATTGTGAGACTATCATGACCAAAGACTCTGACGTATATCTTCTGAATGTGCTGCCATCCGGAAAGTTAGTTACATTTTATCTAGCAAATTGAGTTCAGATAGTGTTATTAAAGGATTACCAATAAGAAAATGTCCAGGTGTCAAGTAAGATGGATAGGGTCATCGGATAAAGTAAAAATAGGTTTAGAAATGTGGTTAGCTTCTATATCAGAAAAAGGGCAGAAAATTCTTCGAAAGTTAGATAAGTTTTACCTATGACCCTTTTGAGATGGTTTCAAAACTAGCTGGAAATCCACCTCGACTTACCTTTTTATCACATTTCAAAATTATGAAATATAGCTCAGCGCCTGATGACATAAACTGATGAAATATTGACATGTTAATACATGTCAATATTTCCTGGTTTATAAAATTCTGGATCAGATAATTTTAAATTCGAAGGCAGATTCCATGATTTGTAGTTGATAACATTGCATGGCATATTGCTAGTTATTTTTGGTAACGTCAAACAAGAAATATTTGCACTAAAGGTGTTATAAGTAGAAAATAATTGTATGTCTACACTATAATTTGTCTTAGTAGGAGTATTATTTATACCAATAGTTGGGTACTGACTGATGAATTTTTCTTAAACCTAAACGTTCAACACAGTTTTCAGTAATAAAGTTTGATTAGATGGCTGAATCTAATAGCAATCTACATGGTTTTAATGTTCCTTGACTATCTTGGACCTTAAAAATTGCTGTAGAAAGAACATTCAATTGCATTCTTGATTTGAGCGAACAATATGTTTTAGAAGAGCTATGATGTGAAGCTGGACTGTCTTGCGAACAACTAGAAATTTTCTGGTTTGAATCTGAATCATTATTGCTATTAGATTTAAAGAAATCATTTTTTGAACTTATAATGAGGTGTGAGGTATATAATGATGTGCCCTTGCAAATTCGACAGCCTCTGGAGGAACTTCTTATCCTTAACAAACTTAGATTTATCAGAAATACTTAAATTACTAAACTTCGAACACTTGTATAAAGTGTGAGGTTGATTGCAACATTTACATACTTTGGACTCAGTAGCAATATATGAGTTAGATGTCGAACAGATTTATATTTTTTCTGTTCATCCACTGTTTTTTTGTGTATTACAGCTTGAAGAGGCTAAAGCCTCCAAAGCTTGACATTTATTTTCCAAAAATTCAAAAAAATCTTGTGTAGAATTTTTTAATTCCCATTCTCGTTTGGTTTTTGCATCTAATCTATCTATATACAGTTGACTTAACTGTTTCATGAATTGGTGTTTGAATATTTAGAACATTGAGAGCATTAAAATTACTAATCGCCGTATTGATGAACTGATGCAATTCGTTAGCGTCTTCCTTACTAACTAATTTAATATTATTTCTTTAACATGAGCCGATGCAATCCATCTCTTGTTTTCATATCAGTCTTGTAACAATTTCCAAGCAACAGGGTAATTAGCATCAGTAATAGCTAAGTTTTTTATTAACTGAGCTACTTCATGTGTCAGTGTGGAATTCAGATAGAATTTCTGAATTGGACTAATGTCTTTATTGTCATGAATTAATATCTTGAATTCATCTGCATAAGGCATCCAATTTCTGTACGTACTGTTAAAACGAGGTAAATTGATCTCTGTAATTTCACTGAAGGTTTATTTTCGTTAACGGAAGATTGGTGTGAGTTTAATTGTTGGGTTTCTGAAACTGATGTTTCCTTTAAATACTTTTCTATTTGCACCCTAATTTCATAATAATTGTCTTCAAAATCTAACCTATCTTCTAAATGTATATCATAATCTTTTTCATCCTGTACTTCTCGTAAACTCTGTATTTTATTAAAATTATCTAAAATATTTGGCATTGCATTATATCTTAACTTTAATATTACTTTTTTGTATCTCATTATTACATTTGAGAAATGTTTTTATGTGTGTTAATTGACCCTTACATACTCCTCGTTTTTTCAAAGTTTTAATTTCTACTTAAGAGACATAATGATAATTCTTATAAATACAGTTGGCCTATAACTATCAACGTAAATTAATGAGATTTCTAGAAAATAAGGAACTAATAGTTATAAACGAATATCGAAATTATGGATGGAATTAATAAGTAAGAAATAATTATGTGAATGATAAAGGAACCAAATGAGCAAAACATAGATAGGAATGTAAATAAGGAGCTGATAATTCCCAATTTGTTATGACTTATCTGCAACAATTAAGATAAGTGACTGGCAGTAGCTTGGCTTCACTTGAAGGTCATGGCGAAGTGACTGTTTACTTAGCACTGAGGTCGATGTCTGCCGTCAAAGTCAAGTAGACAGGGCGCCGCGAAGACTGTCACTCGTGATAGTAATCACTGTATTACACATGTATATTGACTGCACTACTTATTGATTTTATTACGCACAAGACTGGAATTCCGAACATAAACGCAAACTATGTTCTGCACACAATAAAAAAGATCCGGATCATAGGACCAATGTAACAGATCATTATAGCAAATTTACAAACTGGAATGGACTGTATAAAGAAATAAGCACAATAAAAGAGGAAAGGAACAGTATTTAAAAATAAAAAGACTATACACTTAAACTACTATATAACTGCTAAATATATATATATACATACTACTAAACAACTACTCATTGCAGAGGCCGTACTGGCATGCATATACATCTTAACTCTAGTAAAACTGATTGTTCTCAATACTAAAGCTGCCCACAGCCAGCGCTGAATGTCTGTCTCATTTTAAACACAACACTTGAAGTTCTGCAACTGGTGGAATACAAATAGACAACTCTGCAAGTATATTTTTTTTACCAACAAGGCAAATTTCACTCAAGATGGTGTCAACAATTTATCCTCATGAAACAGTAGAAGGCAGTCAACACTAGTTTAGTATCAATGTATGGTACAACCATCTTCACAATCAGCTGTCTGAATTGTTCTTATCTGGCTATCTAAATGTTGAAGTCTGTTTGCAAATTCTTCAAAAAATTACCACAGCTGCTGGAAGATGTTACTGTAGTATTGAGATGCAAAGTATACTTCCAGCACAATGGTGGACCTCCCCAGTTCTCTTGTGTCACTTTCCACTTGCTTAAATCCTCATTTCCCTGATTATTCGATTGGTTCTAAAGATCCACATTCCTGGATCCCAAGATCACCTGTTCTAACATCTTTAGATTTTTGCATCTGTGTTGGATGAAAAATATTGCATACAAAACAAAAATACATTCTCATAAGGAATTAATTGTCCGCATTATGGATGTAGTTGAGCACCTTAAGGACAACACTGAAGAAGTAAAAAGAGCCACAAAAGCAGTACAGTAGCATGCCAAGAAATGTATTGAAAATGGCAGGCTCATTTTTCAAAATTTATTATAAACAGATACGTATAATGTACTTTGGTCTGGTGTACTATTTCTATATAAAATTAAAATTTTTTGACCCTCTTTGTTTTATTTAACTTATACCATCTTGTTTAGAATTAAATTCTCTACAGTTTTATTTAAAAGTTTTATATGCGTATTACCCGTTTAGTTATTGTATGTCATACAAAAAAAACTGGGATTTTTACTCCAATTTGTTGTTTTCACCACAGATTTCTCAAAAATACTGCATATATGGTTCTGGGACCTATTTTATTTGATTTTTTCGTTTAAAAAACCATAAGCAATCACCAATTCTGCCCTTTAATTAATGTCTTAAAAATTTCAGTATAACCTCATTTCACGGGGGTGGGGTTGTGTGTGCTGAAATCTGTGCAAAATCTTTCACTAGCTGTAACCGCAAATGAAGAACTTTTATAAGAACATTTTCTATTATTTTCACAAGTAGATAAGGTTATGAAAATCTTGTGAAAACACCTGTGATAGAATCTTGTGGTACACCTCTATGTAATTAGAAGCACAGAAAAACAACACAAAATTTGAAAATTTCCCACACACGTCGAGCAATTTTCTACAAAAATGTTTTGAAATTTTTTCTACTGCTTCAAAATTAGTTTAATTAATTATTCTGTATCTTGTTTTAAAAGCCAGTTTTATTATTTTACTTGATATTTTATGTTGAGATGTATTAATTGGCTGTTAATTGACTTTGACTATCATCTTCTGTATTACTATGTAGAACATTGTGTTTTGAGTTAAGAATTATATTTTTTTTTATCTATGTTTACTTGCAATTAGCTTACATCTCCTTATATCATTTTCTTACTTATTAACTTACTACATGTGTCTGAAGTCCTACAGTGCATTTTACAAAATCAGTTTTAGTTTAGAAGTTGAGAGCCTAATTTTGTAATTATAATTGAAAGATATCTTTATTTTGATTGTATTTATTAGTCTGGACAAAACCAGAGGAATGTATTTCCAAAAATGCGATTTTTCAGGTTTCGGTGCAGTTAAATGTCATTTTTCATTCTCTATCCAGTATACTTATATAATTAACTGTAGTTCTTTTTTAAAATAAACTCTTTAGAGTTAAATTATTGGCAAATTTTAAAAGACTTATAAATGTTAGGTTTAATGTATTTTATCTGTCTGCATAAAATGTAGTTGTTTATGGTCAAAGGAATGTAAGAACCAGTA
>JAAAKQ030479592.1:0-22551 GCA_010016005.3 Zanna intricata
AGTCCCAGATTTTTCGAGATCTGATCCCCCTGTTGTTTTTGCTAATAAAGTTGTAAACCCAAATCTCAATCCTGTGTTCCTGTTGCAGAGTCCCACTGCAGCAAGTTGCTCCCCTCCGGGTTGTGCCATACTTGAACCGGGTCCGATCCGGAGAGGAACAAAAAAAAAAAAAAAAAGTATATAAAAAGTAATGAAGCTAAACAATAATTAGCAAAATTTATATGATATTTTGCTAAATTCCAGAATCTTTGAAGTATAAAAACACACATCGCATTGGTAACCTAAAGAAGAAAATTATGGATAATGGTGATGTATATACTTAATCTTTTAATTTTAAAATGTAATATATGTATACGTGGGTTTTGAATTTTATTTTTATAAATAATAGCATGTAATCAAGAAAATTATTATTATTATTTTATTTTGTCTATAATAGGATCGGTTGTGAGGACCACTTGAAATATCGGTCGTGTATAACATTACATGCATGGCTGGAAGACCATAGACGTACATTAACAACGCTAATCATCAAACCATTAATCGTGCTCCTGGACAGACAAACACTATGTAAAGCATCTTCAAGTATCTATTTCTCCTCTTACAACAGACAGCAAAAACAAAAGGTGAATATTCTGCCATCAGCTTCCTCTCCACCCGGCGTGGAAGTTGTTGTTGTTATATAGTAATAAGAATATAAATATATCTTACATGTAATAGCGCCTAGATAAGAGCGTCGGAGTATTAATTTCATGAAGAAATACTGCTTCTTATTTCTCTTTGCATAAAATATTTCAACGGCGGAATTTCAAGTAAAAATTTGATACTGTTCCCTTTATACCTGTCTCAGTAGCCTATATAAAAGAAAGTATTGCCATCGGTCAACGAATTTCACGCACCCCTTCCCTCGGATAATCTTTTTTCTTTTCATTAGAGGTTAGGTTGTCTAGACCTGTTCCGGTATTCATTGCCTCCTCGGGCTCTGCACATTTCTTCTCCCCGCAGGTCGATAAGATACCAGCAGCTAAGGTAGTTGCTGGTATCCTCTCTCGCATCATCCTACTTGGGCGGTCTCACCACTTTTGTCTTTTGTTTTCTTCTGTTGTATATAGGTTGTATTAAATGAAAGCTCCCTTCGTGTATTCTCATTCCTGATCTGATTCCTCAGCGTGCAACCGTATATAAAACGTAAAAACCTCATCTTCGCCGCCTGAATCTGCTATCCAGCTTTTTGGTGTGTACACACGATTCGCTATCGTATAATAGAGTGGGGACGGTTGTCCTGTTATAAAATTTAATACTTGTATCTTTCAGTACTTTATTTTTCAGATGCCTATATATATTCACACATATTGGGTGAAATTTGCTAAGTTTTCAAGCGCATTACTGTCGGACTCGTATCATCATTGTCCAGATATTAGATATTTTAACGCTTCATAATCACCATTCCCTCGATCACTATCTTTGTACGTCTTGGAAAGTTCCTTTAAAGGCCACAGTTTTAGTTTTCATATTTCATTTTTCTTAAATTATATCGCTTTCCGATCTTTTCCAACATAAATACCGCTTTCTGGAATTCGTCTTTAATGAAATCGATGAATGCCATGTGGGTTTCAAGGTTTTATTCTCTTCTCTATAATATTATTTGCCAATTCTTTTCTCCCTTTAAGGCTCCAGACAATACTTCTAAAATTATATCATCAAAAACACAGTTCTGAAAATTAGTATGATCATTTCTTTCCGTTCCATGATACCAAAGTTCAGTGTAATACTTTATCCAGTCCTCCTTACTTACCCTATATACTTTTACCGTATCCCCCTCTCTACTCTGTTAAGGACTTTCATAAATTTATACGCTAAAGACTGTCTTCCGTGCACGTCATGCTCAGCGGTTCCAATGAATCTTTCCAACTATTGGTGATTTTGAAGCCGTATTTCGAGCTCTGTTGTATTCTTCTTTATTGTAATCTGTTCGCTACCTAAAAACCTGTTATACTTGACATTCTTCTTCTTAAATGCTGCCTCTCTTTTTTCATTCCAAATCTTTAATCCTCTTCTTCTCTAGTATTTATTTTTTATTCCTACAGTTTCTCTAGCCGCTCCTGGGACAATTTCCTTAATATTTACCTATTCAAGCTTAATGTTATCAATTGTGGGAGCATTTTGGAGATGTCGGTTAATCCGTTACTGGTATAAGTTTCTAACACATCAACTTCCAGTATATACACCTTAAATACCTCTTCTTTCTCCCCTCCTTATTCCTACCTCACTTTATTACTACATCTCCATCTTATGTGTAGGTTTATCTCACCGACAAATAAACAGTGACCTGAGAAGATGTCAAACCTCGAAAAGCCCTCACGTCTGATACCTGTCAGGCTATGTTCTTATTAGCCATCACATAATCTATGACAGATCTGCTCGTGCATATTTGTATCTTCTTTGCGAAAAAATTTTTTAAGCAGCTTTAATTCATTAATAGATGCAAATTCTCTCAGATACCCCCTATTTTTGTTCTGCATCTCGTTACACAACTCCCTATTAGGAGGACTAGAATTTTATTGGATTTATTCCCATTCCGTTCAGCCGCCCAAGAAGTCGCTGTTAGAAGCTGCCCGTTCTGGGTACAGACACTCTTACTACTGGGTACAGATACTTGTTCCGCGGGAGGTATTTATTTCCCTCCTTCCACTCATATCTGAGAAGCATTTCCCTATCCAGCACTTGAGGATGAGCCCTCTAGGAGTTATAGGTTCTGCCCTTCGGACACTATTTTTCAATATTTTAAGATCGTCCTATTTTAGACGACATAACATTTATCGTTTTCTGACCTCCAGAATTTCTAAACGGATCTTGTAAACCAGCCTTCGAGCTGATGTCACCATATTCTCACAAACTTAAGGGTCGTAGCATATTTGCACCGTTCTTATTTTATTCTATTTAAAAAAAAAAAATGAACTGAGGCCCGGTACACATTACAGATTGTAGTTAAGTTGCTGTGTCTGTACATCGAATCTTATTATTATTTTATTAACTTCTACTTTAGAGAAAAAAAACTCGTAAAAAAGGAAACCTATGATCTCATAAGTGGAAATATTATTTACGAGTACTTTTATTGACTTGCTGTTTTATTATTATTGTCATATATTTTTAGTAATTATAGGATATTTCATTCGCAGCCGGTTTCTCAATTTACATAATTATACATATGTGCGTATACACATGATTTACAAAATATATTTTAGTAGCATAATTTCTTCTTATAAACCGGTCCGACCATGGTTGTTACATTATTCTGCTGTATAATGCACAGTTTAACGACCTTCGTATGGCATTGAACCTGATGTTTTGTGTGTAATTTAACCAAAAGTGTATCTTATACAATGAACTGTTTTTTTCAGACCCTGTTATTTTTTACTTTATATTAGAAAGTAAAATTCATTCGTATAGAAAGCAAAATTAAAAATCATTTATTTTCCTTTGAAATGTGTTTACTGAAACACCTTAATTTTACTTTCATTATTACTATTTTCTTTAAGTTTAAATACATAATTTTGATACGTCTTGATATTTAAAATACAAATTTTAAATTAAAATATTGTAGGCGAAAATATAAAAAATAAAGCCCACAACGGCAAATATTTAAAATGAAAGTTTAAGTAAATTTTCATAGTTTAATTCCAGCCTGTTTGTTCCTTTTTTATAAGAAATTTTCTTTATCAGGTAAATATCTAAACAGTGTAAAGCATAGAAATATCATAACTATATAATCTTTAAAGATATTTTTTCAGTATCGTTTATTGCGTGTATTAAAATAATATTTACAACGATAAATATCATTTTAATATATGATTAAAATATATTTGTTTTTATAAATCGATTCGTATTGTATTCCGGGTCAGTAGACGGCTACTGGCCCCTTTTCATGTATACTAGTAGCTTCTTATACTTTGAAAGGCCTGGTCGGTTTGTGTCATTAATGAGAACTCGACAATAAAACCGTGGCTCCAGGGAAAGTCTCGAAGAACCTATAGCATATAAATACATTTATAATACGAGCTAGATTTCGGACTGTCACCCTTTCACGAGAGAAGGTAAATTCTAACGATTTACGTTATTCCGACATAATCTCATAAATCACAGCAGGAATAATTTAGGTCGACTGATGGATAAGATTAAACAAAAAAAATTGTATTCGGTAGTTTAAGAAGAGTTTTATTTTGCTGAGCGGTGTAAATTTATGAAATTATCGGCTAGTGATATGCGAAAAATTACCTCAACTAAGCAAATGAGCGAAATATGAAATCATAGATTTTTCCATGCGTGTGGCATTAGAGATGTAGAGGGAGTTTTTCGGCAATTTTTAACGGTTTAGACCATTAGGCTATTACTTCAACTACGAATAGCTTTATTTTATCTAATTTTTGACTCGAACCGCTATTTTAATGTCGTACTTCTTTCTTTCCCTCCACAGAAGTATTTTCAATCCATTATATTAAATAGGTCAATTTCTGGAATAACTTCTAAATCAGCGTATAGTTTTGGTATTACATTAAGCTTAACTCAAACAAACCGATTATTTTTCAGGTACGATTATTCGTCAATTTTTAAAAAATTGATCTTTCTAGGAAAATTCTTAAAATTTCATATTCTAACTTTGATGTTTACAATTTCCTAACTTTTTGGTGATGTTCGGGAATTTATTAACAGCAATAATGTAAAGGTCGATCGATCTGTTGATTCGTATCGCAAAAGTCTACGGATGTCTTGCGCAGATTTTATTATTTAGGGTCGGTCGGCGCTGTGCCTCTTGTTCGTGTAGCGGGTATGCTTATAGCTTCTTAAATTCGTAGTCATCGGACCGAGATTTATTATTATTATGAAAATAGCAATGGAGCGGCGGAAAAGAATCGGCATCGGCCAGCTTCCGTGCGCGAGTGGTAGTGTCTCGGCCTTTTATCCGGAGGCAGTGCCGGATTTACCTCTGAAGGGGCCCCAAGCAACTCACATTTTTCGGGCCCCCCTCCCATATTTTTTTTCTCAAAAATATAAAATGAAGACAATTTTAATTTCATTAATAGATATATTTACACATTACACACATAAATATTTACAGTTTAATTAAAATTTCTTAAAAAACTTAAAATTGAAATGTTAATGAAAAAAAAAACAACTCCAGTGTCGGGGGCCCTTATCCAAGCAGGGCCCCAAGCAATTGCTTCTTTTGCTTCTACGTAAATCCGCCACTGTCCGGAGGTCCCGAGTTCGAATCCTGGTCAGGCATGGCATTTTTCACACACGCTACAATTTATTCATCTCATCCTCTGAAGATATACATGACCTTAACGTTAAGGTTTTTCCGGAGAAAAACCTTAACGGTGGTTCTCCGGAACCACCGTTAAGGTTTTTTTTTAAGAAAAAAAAAAGGAATCGGCATCGAGAAATTTAATATAGGATTAAAATATACCTCGTCCGACTCGGCCTTGAACTGTTAACCTCCTAAACGGGAAGGCAAATTCTACCTCTGTGTATCACTTGACACTTTTTTTTTAATGTGTGTACTTTTATCATGTACATTCCTTTTTTTATTTATTTAACCGTAACAAAGAACACGTTTGCGTTTCCCTGTTACACTACACGGTTAAAAAAGAATTAATTCACGGCTTATATGTTATTATTAAAAAATAATAATTTCACTAATGAAAATTTTAATTTAAAATAAATAATAAGAATTTAAATAATGATTACAAGAACCAAAAACTTTGGCGAATATTAAATTATTTCGCTTTAACTATCAGTAATGTACATTTATTAAAATTACATAACTAGGGGCTAAGGACAGAAATGACTCGAGACCAAAATTTTTTCCCACCTAAATAAAACGTAGTACTGACACGAGTGTCTGATTATATTAGGTTATAATAAAATTAAAAGTTAATTTTGCACATAATTAACTCAAGAAATTCGCTATTAAAACAACATTTTAGTAATTGTAATAATTCAGAAAATTAAATCAAATTTTTCTATACACTTTCGAAATGTATTTTTAACCTTAGATTAACTCCCTAAAATAAAATGCTGCTAAAACTGCACTTTTGGTGTGAAACTAACATTTTTGAATTCCTTGATACGGTAAAATTATATATATATATAATTATATAAAATTATGAATAACGGAAAAATCATTTGAATTTTTTTTATAGAATTTCATAATTTCTAACTTTTTGTTATAATTACAGTCAAGATCTCGCTTAAGCTCTTACATATTACGTTCCTAAATAACAGTTATAAATTTTTATTTGAAATCAATATTGAATTTAAAATCAGGGTCCATCAAGATAGCCCATCAGGCTGGTCTAGTGGTTAACGCGACATCGTAAATCAACTGATTTCGAAGTCGAGAGTTCTAAGGTTCAAATCCTAGTAAAGGTAGTTATTTTTATACGGATTTGAATGCTAGATCGTGGATACCAGTGTTCTTTGGAGGTTGGGTTTCAATTAACCACACTTCTCAGGAGCGGTCGATCTGAGATCGTACAAGACTACACTTCATTCACATTCATACTTGTCATTCTCATGCATCCTCTGAAGTAATACCTTACCGTAGTTCCGGAGGCTAAACAGATAAAGAGAGAGGGTCCATCAAAATATAAAGAGCTTTAACTATATTTATATCCTTATAAACTACGTTATTCATTTCATATGTAAAGTTTATAAATAATTGTTCTCCCGGAAAAGGTAATTAGATAGTATCATTAAAGTTAAAATCTATTTCATTACAGTTGACTGCGTTAAAATCACATAATATCCATCAAATATGGTTTTTGGTCTTCACGGTGGATTACAGTAACACTGTTTAACGTATTTCGCAGTATCATTTATTTTCTACAATAAAAAAGAATAGCAGTCTTGATACTGTGGGGCACTGAACACGCACGCGCTAAATTAAAAATAAAAGGAAAGGGACTTCAATTTATAATTGAAATATCCGTTATTCATCTATTTTTAAATTCCAGTTATATTTAGAATACGTGTTATATTTTACCGTTCATACAATAGTGTTTTAAAGAAATATTGAAGTATTGAATAGCTTATAATGGTTTGTTTTGTGAAAACAGAGGTCAGATATAAAAATATAATAACCTGCAAGGGAGGTTTCACTTTCTCAAACCCTAGAAATTTTTGAATTCATTCATTTCCGCTGGTGTCTTATATTGAGTTTAACATGGAATAAAATAAAGTTTTTTTTTCACTTATTTCTGAAGAATAATATTAATTTTATACTAAAGTTATTTAAACAAAAATTATTTTAAGATTTTACTTTAAGAAGAATAATCTTTGGAATGTTCATATAACGATAGCATAGTTACTCAAAGGTAGGTTTATTCGACTTATGACTACGTGAGTCATTTGCTTAACTACTTTAATTGTTTAAAGCGTAAGGGTTAATGTTTAACATTAATAGTTAAGCATTGGACAAGGTAGCCGTATTCATTGTTTCTAAATTTAATTTCAAATGGAAATTAATTGTTTACAAATAATGTGATGAAAAAAAATGGGTGTGGGTGTGTGTGTGTGAATGGGGAATGAGAATGAGTGGATGTTTTGTTTTTGTTTGTAACAGATGATGTGAGATGTAAGTTGGCAGCAGTGGTATACAAGATGGAGATCCGAGTTCACGTCGGAATGATCCCCCCGAGACTGAGTTATGCTTAATTATGGGTCCGGTCTCGGGGTGGAAATAGCGATGAGGGTGGTTTAGTCGGTATTGGGCAGGTTATATTATGCCTAACAACAATTTGGCAGAGCCTGTTAGCTAGCCCGGGACGGAGAGTGTCCTGGGTCCAAGCTCGACACACCCGTGGTGGCGTGGTGGTGTCCTTTATTACCGGACAAAACTAAAAAAAATAATAATGTGATGGATTTTTAATTTATCTTGAAACGGTATATTCATCACACTCGTATGAATTATTGTAAGAGTTCCATGTAACCCATTTTTAATTGTTTTTCAATAAACACTAATAAAATTTTATTCTTAAATTTAACTAGTATGTTGTGTTCAATGTCATATCAAAACTATATCCATATCCTTGTGTAGAGACTCCCATAAATAAATGGTAATAAAACACCACGGAATTAAAAAAAAATAATAATAAAAAATAAAAATGTAGATTTATCAAAGAACGAAGTTTATTAAAAAATAAATAATGCTAATTTTTTTTTTTAAGTTAAAACTTTTAACACCAAATTTCTCTACCGCCGTATGTACTCTTTTGAAATGTATGTATGATTATTTTTGGCACGTTCTTCACGTTTCTTATAGAAGATATAAACTTACCGAGCGGTCTCGAAGTTCCTTTCCACGAGATAACACAGTATGTCATCTGATGATAGTAAAGGTTAATCGACTTCTTTCATTTACTTAACAATGTGCCAGGTTTGTTAGAAATCAGTGTTAATCGGTGATAATTTTGATTGTGCATCGTTAAATTTAAACGGCAGACACTAGCGGGTATTCTACTAAAGAAAGACTTGTTGCTAGTGTTTGTGTATAAGAGGATACAAACCCGAGTGAAAATTATGAAAACGTATAGTGTTGGTCTAACGAGAAGTGGAGGCTAAGGAATGCGGCTTTTTCGCGCCACATAACCTAAACCCCGTTCCCTGCTACGCCTTACAATAATT
The DNA here is from genome assembly GCA_010016005.3 of Zanna intricata. NCBI lineage: Eukaryota > Metazoa > Arthropoda > Insecta > Hemiptera > Fulgoridae > Zanna > Zanna intricata. Next base: position 8,683 of record JAAAKQ030479592.1, read on the forward strand.
CGCTTCTCGTCAGACTGTTACAGAGACAGATTCTTTCAGGGTTTCGGTAAGGAGCTCCCTCCATCAGTAGTAACACTCCGAAAGCGGGAGAAAAAACAATTGTTTTCGATTTGAAAAGATCTGTCGTCCTTCCAGTCGACCGATAGCTCAGAAGAATCCTCTTTATGATCTCTTAATTAAGCCAGGAAAAGATGTTTAGAATTAATATTTCCCTTTTAATGCCTAAAAAAATAATTTAAAAAATCTTGAGATTAAACCCTTCAAGCCTGGCTCATGTTAATGAGCTTCCGGAACATAGCTTTAAGGAAAAGTTATTGTAAAGTTCTTTTAAGGTGTTTCCAGATGTTCAATGCGGAAACCGGTTTCTTTCTCCGCTTACCGTTTACCGGAGTCCTAGTTTTTGGAACGTGTATTTTGGTGTAAATAAAATACGTTTGTGACGAACTCACAGACCAGCCACCATAGGTAATGGTGTGGGCAGCGATATCTGAAGAATCAAACTTTTTTGAACCGTAATGAAGTGTTAACGGCATTTTATATTTTAATATGAAAAATTGCTTTATTTATAAATAATTTTACTTTGCTTGAAAATTATTTTAATCCTCGGATCCGATTAATCGGTACGGAATTAACCGCCATTTTACAGTAAGGTGGAACTCCAGCTTGTTATATTCAGTCGATAAGGGAGTTACCGAATAACATTTTGAAGGGTGGTGGATCGGTAAGAGCTCCGAAATTCTGTGGCCGTTTAGAAGTCCAGATTTAACTATCTGTAACAACTCTCTTTGGACCGTAATCGAAGAAAGAATCTCCTATTCGTGACTAAGAAGTGTCGGTGAACTAAAACTGTCATCTCTTTTTACTGTTGACCGTTTTTATTACTTTAATTCTTCAATATGGAAGAGAATGTCTAAACTTGGCGACTGATAAAACTCCACAGACAATGGAAGAGCAAATACAGATGCAATTTAATGTAAATTTTATTTGTAAAAATGATAAATAAACTGACGACAAAAAATTCATATTTATTTCTTTATATGGAAAGGGAGTTTATGTGGAAAATATTCTCATATTTGTATTATTACTACATAGTTTACCAGATCCTCCGATTATCATATTCGACTTATAATCCTGAAGCTCAGGAGAAAAAAAATAACAATAATAATGTTTTAAGTTTTACTACTCGCTTAATAACAGAATCATATGGGTAAATTTAGACCTAAAGACTTTATATCATATTAAAATTTTATAAAATGCTGGTAAAATAATCATTCCCATCAACCCAGCTGTTCTTGAGTTTTATAAAATCGATACAAACACATATACGGACATTTGGATTTTTATATAATGATTCCTGAATGTAAATTCTGTCAATCCTTCTCTTTTTCATTAATTTTCTCTTTTTCGTAGAATATAAAACGTTAGATTTCTGTTTTTTTTCACGGTATTAAATGTGAAATATTGAGTACATGCTAGCTTAAAAATGTAATTATTAAGTTCGGATATATAAACTTTCGAATCGCCTACTCTGTGAGAAGCGAGCGAGGTACAATCAAAGTAGCAATTCACATAGTTGTTTTGACAATTATCCGACGAAGTTAAATAAAAATATAAAATTAACCAAAATAACAAATATTTGTGCCGATATGTTTGTAAGGTTTTACGTTTATATCTTAGTTTTTATTGGAAATTCATTGTATTTTGGGAGATGTAAAACATTCAAAAGTTATTTAAAATACAGAAGATTTACATGATATGATTACTTTTCATTTACGAAGTTAAAAATGATTTGACCTCCTATAAAGAAAAAGTGCAATTATTTTATTTTTGTTTATCGATGAAACTGTTTTTTAAGTTTTTGTAAACATTCTTTTTATTGCTCGATTGCAGGAGATGAAGTGTATAAATTAAAAATATACCTTAATAGACCAAAATTTAACGTGTTACTTATTTCTGTTATGTTAAGGAAGAAGATATTCACCGTGGAAATTCTTCAAGTATAATGTTTTTTTCACATTTAGCACCAGGTCACGTATATGTTTTTAATGTAATTTAATTATGCAATATTTATAATTCAATTTCTTGAGGTATAATTAATTATAATCAATTTTAGCTTAAATAAAATTAAAATAATTGCACATCTATATACTTATATTAAACAGATTTGATAAAAAAAACTAAAAAAAAAAAAAAAAATTAGTTTTCCTGTAATTACTCGGTAATTTAGTTAGACTTCGTTGGGGTCTTAAAGCACTCAGTCAAAAATAATTAGCATGCACCGACCACATCCTCACTCAATTATGAAGAGCTTCTCGTTCGGGTCTTAGAACACTCATCGTGTCAACCGCCACCCAAATCAGCTCATACCATTTCTATCACTCGATCCAGATAAAAGTTTTTAGGAAATATACAAATTTCCTCGCTCTTAAAAAATACACACAAACTAATTATTACAGAATTCTTTTGGGTCTTTAAACACTCACTACGTAAGTCTCATCAAATGAGCCCTCACCGACTTCGATCACTCGATTCCTAAAAAAAAAAATCTCAGCGATCTTATTCCAGGAGAATCGAGAAATTATATCAGTGGGAATTCACTGATAGACAGAAATATCTTTTTTTAATGTTTCTGTAACTGTGATACCATTTCTTGAAGTGCTTGTTTGCGTACATTACAATCTCTGTCGCTCTTAGTTTTAAATAAATTACGCTTCAAAAAAAACTTAAGGAAAAAATATTTGAAATCTGTAAAATTTATAATTTTGCATGGCCGTACCTGTGTTAAAATGATTTCGCTGATGCTTTTCTTTTATAAGTAGCCTCAGGCACATCCCAAATTAATGTCAAACAGTAATCGACTAGCATGTTAGTATTCCATTTCCCTTTCCATTTCCATTTCCCATAGCGGCTTTCCATCACCGAAATGTCTTCGTGGAAACGTTCACCGTGTTCGTCACTTACGTCTCCGAGGTTTTCTGAGAAAAAATCCAGATGTGAGTGGAAGAAATGTATTTTCAAAGACATATTACATTCCATAGCTCTGTATGAAGTAAGAAATTGATTAACAATATCGTGGTAATTGTCGGATTTTTGTTTGCCGAGAAAAATTTTGCAAACGTATTTAAATGAAGCCCAAACTGCACTTTCTGCTTTATTTAAAATCGAGTTAAATACATAATCGTTGACCAAATCTCCTACTTGAGGACCAACAAATATTCCTTCTTTAATTTTTCCTTCACTTACATTCGAAAATTTCTGCCTGATGTACAAAAATCCGGGACTATTCTTCTTCACTGTTTTTACAATATTTTTCATTAGTCCTAGCTTGATATGGAGAGGGGGTACAAATATTTTTTTCGGTTCAACTAAGGGCTTGTGAATAATATTTTCCCATTTGGAGTTAAGTTGTCTCGTTTCTTCCTCTCTTTGGTAACATAATGTTTATCCCTAGCTCGGCTATCCCATTCGCAAAGAAAACACATGTACTTATTACAGCCTAACAGCCTAACTGCATTCCTAACAAAATAGATATAACTTCCAAATTACCACATACGTTCCAGCTATGCTTTTTATAAATTATTTTTTCAAGAACGTCTTTCATCACATCGTATGTCTCTTTCAAATTAATACTATAAGCGATCGGTATTGAAGAATATTTATTACTGGTGTTACACACTTTTAAACTATACTTGGACGAATCTATGAAAAGGCGCCAGTTCTCAGGTTTATGAACTTGTCCTAAGTGCATTATAAGCTCATCAACATTTTTGCAATAAACAAAATTATTTTCATCAATATAGTACTGAGAAAGATCTTTTTGTTGGCTTCGAAAGCCCGAAATTTTTGTAATTTTTTTAAAGTAAATTCCAACCTTGCAGTCTTGATCCTAACAGTTCAGCTTGATTTTTTGATAAATTTAAATCCTTAACCAAGTCATTTAATTCACTTTGTGATATAAGATGTGGCTTTGCAGAAGATAATTCAAAATCATTGTTTTCTTCAGACTGGCCGATTCTGCATCGCTGCTTTCGAAAGATAGATTCACAAGTGACTCAGAAACTGGAATAATTTCACTGTGAGGTATAGGCTTGATTGCAGATTGCAGTGAAGGATATTTTAAAGTATGTTTAGATGTTTTAGAAATTCCAGAAATTTTTAAGAAATTCTATTATTGAATAGAACAAGATAGATAGTCAGAAAAATGTATGACAACAATTTGTACGTGGAAATTTTAACAGGTTGAATGCTTAGTACTTCAGCCTAGAATTGATTTGAAGCCGTCGGATAATACTGTCCCGTTTTCTTTAAAAAGAAGAAGATATCTTATATGGTTAGCATTTTGTATGAGCATGAACAACGTCCAAGGACAAACTCTGGATCGAGTAGGAATCTATCAGCCTAAAGCAGTTTTTAGCCGTGGACATCTGTACCTTGCCCTATTGCGCCCAAAATCTTTTAAAAATGTGAAAATGAAAATGAAACTAAAGGCGATACACAGCTAATGTTTTTCTGGAAGGAAGTCTTGTAAACCATAAAGTAAATTATTCATTATAACTTACTGATTATTATTTACTGATGCTGCGAAGCAGTACGGATCTCCTAATATTGTACGAAACTGAAATTCGAGGACAGATTATTTATTGTATTTATTGATCATCTCTGTTTTTCTAGAGAGAGCATAGCCGATTTCAGTTAAAAATCTATTGTAAAAAAACAAAATCTACTGTTATTAATGATTTTTAGGGTTTTTATTGAGTACTGAATAAATGTATATTTATTCCCTACATCCTTGAAAATTTTAATTGATAATAAAAATCTTCTGGTGAAGAGATTGTCAGCAAGAAACCACTTCAAGTGTAAAATAGTAAAAACAAAATGCAAAAGCAACTTCTTTTTGATGATAAATACAAAAGTAGCATTGATAAATACAATATAGTATAGTGATAAGTACAATAGTAGCACTATGTAAGAAAAAATTTAGAAACAGAATTTTTTGAAAATAGATTGTAAGATTTTAATAAAATTGTAAAACGTGTATCTTTTATAAAAAATAATACATTTTTACTCATATTTCTAGAAATTTTCACAATATTATTTAATAAATAATTTTTTTTTCTATTCATAATACAAATTACTATTTTAGAAACGGTGTCCAGGAGAAGGATATGATACATAGTTGCACTTATTCCAGAATAATCGATACTCGAGCGGATTATATTGGCCTTCACTTACATATAGAGTTACGTACAAAGATTTCATGTAATATACGCAAGGACAATTTTGGATTACAATTTTTTTTTGTAATCGAAAATTTATCATTTTCAACAGATTTTCATTTTTTTAGACTCCAAAATTATAATGCACTTATCTTGATCACTTCTAAAAATATTATGTGTATCATAAAAAACCAAGTGCGCTACTTTTTTTCTAGTAATTCTGTTATTATGCATAGGCCCAAAAGAAAACTTTTTTGGCTCTACGATGAAAAATGCATGAAAATTATAAATAGCAGTTAAAATATTGTTTGTTTTTTTAAAGCACGTTTAATCCGACATTTTGCACGAAATAAAATAAATTTCGAATTTTTAAGTTTTCAGAATAGGGTCAAAATTAACTTTTTTGTAATTAATATATCGTTAACTATCATTTTAGTCAAATAATATTTTATAAAGTTAAATTTAAAGCACTTTATTTCGATTTAAGTAACATTTCACATACTCGAATATAATTTCAAAAGATTGAGTCACGGCGGAAAGTCTTTTAACGTGTTATAATATTTCTATCAGTTTAAATAAAACACCCGCAATTTTGATTTTAGCCTGTTATAATGGTAAGTTTTCATAACAGCAATATGTTTTTTCTATCATTTAATAATAAAAAAAGAAAAATCATATTAGAGAGAAAGAAAACTGATGAAAAATTCAGCCCTATAATGGATTGAAGTGTCGATACGTTACGATTTTATATGTAAGTTGGTTGTTCAAAATCGTATTTGAAAAGTAGTGATGTTATATTTTTGTTTTAAATAATGTGTTTAAAATTTTACATAATAATGTGCAGTAAGTGGCCATGAAGGCTGAAAGGATGTCTTCGGCATTGCTGACATTTATGGCCAATGCCTAAGATATCCAAGCGCAGAATGCTAGCGTCTACCGTGGTATCGACGATCTTATATGCGGCACCGGCTTGGTGGGAGGCCATTGCAGTGGGGAGAAAGGCTCGACCGGAGACTGAACGGCATTTATAGAAAGCTGGAGATAAGGATGGCGTAGCTTTACCGGACGTGTCATTGAATACCTCGCTGGTGGTTACGGATATGCTGCCTTTGGAATTGCTGGCCAAAGAAAGAAGAGTCACAAATAATAGAGGAGAGACGAGGAGCAGCATGCTGGCTGACTGGCAGAAGAGATGGCGGAGTGCGGAGGGGCATTGGACCTACACCTTGATTCCAGAGGTGGCTACTTGGGTCAACAGACTGTATGGGGAGGTGGATTTGTAAACGGCTCAGTGGTTCTCGAGCCATGGGTCGTTCGAGTTTTGCCTCTGTGGGATAGGTAAGACGCGCGAGTTATGCCAATATTATAATGATGTAGATACGGTGAAGAAAACCTTCTTTGTGTGCCCCAGATGGAGGCAGGAGATACCGCGTGGTGATTTGAATTCGCCGAGGAGAGTCATGAGATTGATGCTCTCTTCCGCTGAGGGTTGGACTGTGTGTACTGTGGGTGCTTCAGCAGAAACTAATAGAGGAGAACCGTGGGACAACGGAGATGTTGGTTGAGGACGGCGATGGGCGCCAGCCTTCGGGTGGCGAGGGTGCCTCGGCATGGTCGTCAACAATGGCTCCCGTAGGACGCGTTCCTGCCGTCTGAGGCCGGCATAGCTGCGTTGTAAATTCTGACCTGTAAATATTTTTAAGTGTAAATAGTGAATGTAAGCTCTGAGCTGTAAATATATATATCGAATGTAAATAGTGAATGAATGTGTTATGTAAATATTGATGTGAATAAGAAGTGTGCCTATGACGCAGGTGGTGCTGGTGTTTATGCCTTCACATCAGTTCCAGTACCATCTTGTGTGAGGGAGTGGGTTCCACCGCGTAGGCGGTGAACACCACACACTCGGTATGTGCTGGCTACTGGGCGTTTGGTTCAGGCAAATTTTCCCATTTCCTACGGAAAAAAATTTTTCGATATATTAATGTTTGAAAAACTGAAACGACCGCCGTTTTGAAATGTTGAAGAACATGAAAATTAAAGAAGAGATAATTAATAAAAATTAAAAAAGCACGACTGCCGAAAAAACATAGCTGACAAACAATGCTCTTTTTGTTTGTTTTCGTCGTTGTTTTGTATTACACAAACAAACACCCCGTTTGAATTTTGAAAATCGGACGATTGATTCCAGAGATGTTATAAGAGCACACCATTGCACCTCCCAACACAGCGGTCCAGGGGCAACCCGTTTGTTATCAGTTGATGATGAATGGTCTAGCCTCGAAAGAGGTGCTCGCATCATTTCACCACTCTAGCCTTACATGCAGTTCCCACGAGAAGCCCAGTATTATTAAACCGAAATTTTTTTAGATTTATTTGATTTATTTTATGTAAATGTGATTGTATTATTTATATAATATTATCCATTTGAACATAAAATTCAAGCCAATCTCTAATAGTGATAGAGGCTCACAGTTCACAGTTCATTAAAGTGTGTGCTCAATCGGTAAATCTCCACTACTACATATATATTTATATAGCCTGTGACACTCCCGGTAACGCAAGGATTCATCTAAATCAGTTCAGCCGTTGAGATGCTACGCTGGAACAAGCATACATACACCTTAAATACTTTACACTCCTTTTTGGGCAGTGGTGAATAAAAAAATCAAACATGAGATTTATTTATGCCGTGGGGAATAATGACATGTTAAAAATGTATACCTAATTTTAATAGAATACTTCAATTCGTTCTTTAAAAATGATTTTTTTTTGTTAAAAAAACATAAAATTAGACTGATGTGAAGTAGAGCATTTGCGACATATATATGCGGGGCATATTAGTAAAGTAAAGGCCGTCGGCTTATATTTAAATATTAGCGGGTTTGAAAACAGTTTCACGCAATCAGGGCCATTTATCGGCTATTTACGAAGCCACTGCAGTTTTTTTTTGTTTAAGTAGTCGTTTGCCTGCCGGTAAATGCAGATCGCAATGTTCGTAACAATCGTTTCTGCCGCCAGTTGTGAAGTGCGTGCTGTGATTCGATTTTTGTGTACAAAAGAATCTTCAGCTGTTGCAGTTCATTAGATATGGGGCCTAGTGTATGGACCTACAATAGTGAGTGAAGGAAAGATTAAAAATGGTGTCGATACTAAAAATGCGCATCATGAAGAGAGGAGTGGCAGGCCCAGTATTCAGACCGACGAGATTGTTGAACAGAAGAACCGAAAAGTCCACTAATCGTCAATCGCCGATCACATCAGCTCTGGCTGATGAATTTCCGCATGTTGGACTCACCTCTATCTACACGATTGTTACAGAAAAGCTCGGATATCACAAATCGATGACGCGAGAAACTGACGTTCGGCATAATCCTCCTTCACGACAACGCGCGTCCTCACACGCCTTAACTAAGAAGAAGATTTAAGATATTCGTTGGGAACTTTTTGATCACCCTCCATATAGTTCCGATCTTGCACCTAGCTACTACTTCCTCTTCTTGCATTTGAAAAAATTGCTTGATGGAGAACGGTTTGAAAACGACGAGAAACTCAAGACTGCCGTTGTCACTGGTTCAATCCCCAGGTGGCCAACTTTTGGTTAAAGAAACTGGTCCAGTGTTACGAAAAGTGATTAGATCACTTAGTGAGTGGCGATTATGTGGAAAAGTGAAGTAGGTATGTATTAAACTAAAATTGTAAGTTAAACCCTTTTCTCACGAGTTAATTTTTTTTAATGTCCAAACAGTCCTTACTTTATGACTGTATGCCTCATAATTTTAAATTTTTTAAACATTTTTCTTCTCGCCCCGAATCATTTTACAAAATCACTCTGTTTATGTATTTTAAAATTTGAATTATTTTTGGGATCTTGAAAGCGCACCATTCAGAATAAAACCATGGATTTTTATATTAAATTAGAAATGACACGATGAAGATCTCGACTGTTTTTATTTTTCTGACAGCTCTATGATGTCAGAATGCTGCAAAAAGGTAGTCAGAAGATAATCGGACAAAAAGTGGAGTGTGGACTTGTAAACATTTCTTAATTGTTTATTAAACATTTTAAACATTTCTTGACGTTTAATAACCCAGGGAGCTCAAAAAACAAAAATAAAGTGGGTGGTAATGTTCGTGGGAGTACGTGTGTTGAGCTGTATTTGAACTTAAAACTTTTGACTGAATAAACCGATTTTGATGAAATTAAGCGCAGAAACTCATGTAAGTGGGACAATATGTTAGTAAAAGTTTGGGGTCAATATCTCTGGGGAGTGGGTAGCATAGTTTCTTTGGGGTCAATTTTATCAAAATTTTGTAAACATAACTCCTCTTTATAATAAGCTCAGTACATTTGTATATACTTATCTTACCATTTAAAAAACTCTTTGTCTTCGAATGGAGAGAATTCGTGGTAAAAAATCGAAAAACGATTTATTGCATATTTTTCAACCGAATTTTTTTGTCTTTCTAAGCATACTGGTAGTGTAAGTGGCTCCAAAAAAAAAAAAAAATAATACTTTGGGGCCGTATTAGGGGTGGGAGATCCCGTCAAAGAATAAAAATATAGATTTTATTGAATAGTTCCAAATTTTTTTCATTTTTCCACTATATAAGGATAAATAACCGATGCCTGAAAGTATAACAACTTTGTTGTCAGCTCTTGTTTTTGAGATCTTCCTGGCTGTTAAGATCTGTATGTTCTCCAAACTCTTAATTTTGGCTTTGACAACCACCTTTTGATCATTATTTCTTTTTATTATTTTTTTTAAGGCTTACTCGTATACGTCAAATGAATCGCATCAAATTTGGTAGTTTAAGACACACAGTTCTGATATGTACTGTTATGAAGAGATCTCTCTTTTATTAACATTTATTAACAATTCTAACTTTCTTATTTGAGTATTAGGTGACTTTTTAACTATCTTTTAATTTAAAAAATAATACTATACTACAAAGAATAATTGACTGTAAATAATAATTACCATTTACACATTTTGAAATATTACTTAGTAAATTATACCGCCAAAAAAATTATATCTTTTAAAATTTCCGGGATGTAATTACAGTAATTTGGTCGGCATTTCGTGTAACGATTTACCCGCATGAACAATATAGATCGCAGGGCACGTTTGTATAGCCACACACAAGTGCATCGTATATTTATGTGAGCGGCCTTGACTGGATTGCGCAACCTTTGAGCTTGACCTGCAAACGAATAGCAGGCGCGGTTCTACCAGCTAGGTTTATTGTCACCTGCTCTGTCTGACCGCAGCCTAACTAGTAAAGTCCTTCGGTTTTAATTTCTCTACATATCTTTCAATAAAGAGAAAACGAAAAAAAAAAAAAAACACGGTGGCCAATTCAATAACAATTTACGACGTGAGCTATGGACCAATGTTTCTTATAGTAAAGGAACCTGTAGGTCCAGTTTCCTTGGTTAATTAATTCCCGGGTGGAGATATGCCACGTAGTATGTAAACATTTTTTGTAGTATATGAAACATACCAATCTTGACCGGGATTCGAACCCAGGAGCTTTCAAACGAAAGGCTAAGACTATTACTCCGCCACGGGGGCCGAATTTTAGTCTAACCATTCTTCGAATGAACGCTTTATATAAAAACTAAAAAAAATAAGAAAATATTAACGAAAACAGCAGGTTAATTTTATTTATAAATTTGAATAGTTCTGACAATGAAAAATAAAATGGAACGTTAATTAAATAAAATGTATTTCTAGTATAAACATTCATAATATATAAAACCGCGTAAGTCAACAAGTATAATGAAGAACTCGATACGAGAAAATATTTTGCAAGTGAAATGCTACACTAAACAAAGAAAAGTAATAAAGAGTACATACAATTACTATACACAACAAGGAACTGACTTTGTAAATCATCTCATGGAAATTGTAAACATAAAAAATATACTAAAATATGTTAAAAAATATGTAAATTGTGCATATCACATAGAAATTATGTACTCGATATGCTCAAAAATGTGACGCTAAAATTAACTAAAAGAACATAATAAACGAATAAACAGAATAATAAAATATACTATTCGACCACTAAAAGGAATTATCTAATACTTCAATGCGATCAGCGTTTAACATCTGTTTATAAAGGAGCTAAGATTAATAATTAATTACCCATTTAATTTTTCTTTGATTTTTAATTTAAAAAAATATCACATTTTGGTTTTCATTATATTTGTTAAACAGCATACAGCGTCGATGAAAGAAAAAATATTCTTACAAGGCTTAAAAAATTAATAAAAAATTTTAAAAGCACAAAATTAAGTCTTAGGTTTTATTCAGCTTCGTTATATGAAAGCAGTTCTCTTGCCCCGTATTCATTTCCACTTACCTCTCTTCCTCACTAAACTTTTAAGATCTTGTTCCTATTTCCTTTTACATCGACTGTAATTTTTATTCTTCTCCGGCCTGACTCCTTTTCATCTTTTCTGATAGTTGTAGTTACCCCGTTGTTTAAGTAAGTACAAATAAAAATAATTAAATACGTCGAATTGAAGGCAAGCGATACAAATTTATGGAATAAATACGTACATATTTGTTTACGACTTCATTCAACTACTTATTAACTACTTTACTTTCTTTAACTGGAATACTTATACGTATTTTCATATATTTCTCGCGTTTAAGCCGTTCTGAAAATATGAAATTACCAGTTTAGAATAGAGTTAACGGAAATATAAATAAAATACTTTCCTATCAGTTCAAATAAAATAAATCATTTCAAAGTAATTTATTTTGGATCGAGATGATTTGGTGAAATTTACTATCGCACTAAATATTATGTGCGGTCGAGTTGGAAGAAAAATCTCGGTAGTGAGTCTACTTCTTCCTCTATGTTTATTCTCTGATGTCAGAATCGATGTAAATCTGACTACTGCCAGATTTTCATAAAGGCTATGTAAAATGTCATTTTAATTAAAAATTTTATCGAATGCCTTAAACAAAATTTTCAAAACACTTTGAAAAAGTTTTCAATTAAATGAGAAAATTGTTATTTTTAGAATTCTGATTCCGTAATCCTTACTTTGGCAGAATATAAATCGTGAAATATGTAACCACATTTTAAAAAAAATTGTAATCGTTATCGGTGATAGGACCAAGACTTAAGAAACGGATCTTCTTAATCTTTATTTACTAACTTTTTCTATTTGTAATGCTTTTTATGTAGACGTGATATCTCGGCAATTACTACTGGTGGAGATAGGATACACTGTGTTTGTTACAAATTCAGCTTTTACCAGAGATAATCTGCCCTGAACCGAGTCCTTACATCGTATTTGTCTTCGTTCTCTTCTATTTCCAAATAGGAAATAGAAAGAAGAAATTCTATATTCTTTCTTTTTTATTCTTCTCCTGCCAGACTCCTTTTCATCTTTTCTGATACCTCTAACATTATTCTAATAGATAATTCCCCTCTAATCATGTCCCGATCTATAATTAAAATAGTGTACAAAAATAGATACGAATATAACGTAGTTTTAGTTGTTACCCTACGTTGTTTAAGTAAGTACCTTTTAAGTAAGTACAAATAAAAATAATTAAATACGTCGAATTGAAGGCAAGCGATACAAATTTATCGAATAAATACGTACATATTTGTTTACGACTTCATTAGAAGAAAGAAGAAATTTTATGGTTATTATAGGTGAGATTATTAGTGGGGTTCCTTTTCGAAGTATGCGTTTAAATATATTATTTGTAAACATAGTTCATCCGTAAATATTTATTATCAGTCATATTGGTATAGCAATTGATAATGGAACAGATAAGTGTCTTGTTGCTGTAAAAATATATGGAAATAGTCCTATTAGATTTATTATCATCTTTTGGATGATTATAAATTTTACTCTTCTCTGGTGTTTGTTTTTTGCACTGCTTCTTTAAAACTGATTCTTTTAATACGGTTTTAATTAAATCTTTTCTTATAACAGTTTTTCCCAGAGAGTTTTCTTTGGTGCATTAAATTATTCTAATTAGTGTTCCATTCTCGTGCTCTTTCCTCCTTTATCCTTCATTTTTCTTTCAGTCTATCCATCTAATTTTCTCTTATCTCCTCTATATCTGTGTTTCAAATACACCCATCCTATTTTAAGTATCTATTTTCACAACCGTACAAAATTACACTGCAAAAAAAATTCACCAGACGGTTTAGCAAATTATTAACTCGATTTTACTACGTAATAATTGTGTCTATGTACAAAGCTCTTGTTAAAAAATTGCTATTCTAGTTTTATTTACTTATCAATGTTGCAAATTTTTAACAAATAGTAAGTTTCTATACTGTTTTACTTGTTCAATTCATTCTTCTTTTGAATAGACAGTCATCGGTTTATTTTCTTCTCTCCTCATTTGTTTTTGTAGTATTCATTAGTAATTCCACATTTTTTAAGTTTTTCTTACTATAAAAACCGAATTAGCAAAGATTAGAAACATTTACCGAAATTTAAAGTAGCCAGTAATTTTAATTTTATTATATTTAACATTTTTCTCCTTTTGATTTTAAGTTTAAAGATAACCAACTCTTTTAACTGATCATCATTTTTTTTTTTTTTTTTTTTTTTACCTCCGGAACCACCGTTTAGGTTATATCTTCAGAGGATGAAATGAACGAATTG
>JAAAKQ030479603.1:0-22547 GCA_010016005.3 Zanna intricata
GTGTGTGAAAAATGCCATGCCTGACCGGGATTCGAACCCGGGACCTCCGGATGAAAAGCCGAGACGCTACCATTCGCTACTGTTTACTACTTGGCAAACAAAATCCGCACGAGTGTGTGTTTTTATATAAAACAAAATGTTTTAGTATCTTAATCATTCTTACGTAGGTTGTAAATAAAGGGAAGAAAAGATTATGTAAGGAATTAAATGGTACGTTTATTGCAGAAATAAAAGTAGAAAAACAATATTTCAGAGGAGTGTATTAGGAAGAGGAAAAAATTAATAGCTTATTAAAAGGACGCCGTACTTGAGCACCCTCTTCTGATCTCGATCTACTACCACAACATTACGATCAAGGCAATTCAATTGGACAGTTTAGTATTCATTTTTTTTTTAATCTTGAGTTTTAAAAATATTAAAACAATATTACGAATATATGCTATATTACCTTAATCATAATTTTATCATAAATTTTGATCTTACTTTTTTAATTATAAAATTAAAATTACTTTCCTCTACTTTAATTAGTGGACTAAATTATTTTTAATTAAATAGTAAAATCAGTTCAAGAAATAGTACTTTTTAAGACCAATTACTTACCTGGCATCGTAGCTCAGGACCATTGATTCTAAAAACTTTTTCGCCCACCATCCACATTGAGAATCAAACATTTTCTAGCAAAAATCTTTAAAAAAAATAATTTCAATTGCTGTTTTTAAGATGCGCTTTTAAAAACAGCAATTGCAATTATTGTTTTTAAACGTGTCATATCCTATTTCTGAGTTTAAACTTACATTTTAAATGAGAGCAATATGTATTTTTATAAAAATTGTTTTCAAAAAAAGTATCTATAAAGTTACAATAATTAAAACAAATTTTTCAACTGAAAAATTACACTTACATTAATGTGAAGGATGAATCCGATGTGCTTTAGTGAATTTGTTAATATCAGGCTTGAATTTACTTAAGAAAAGTCGTTAAGTCGCCGTGTTCGATTACATACAGCCGATTTCTGTTTTTGGCTAGCAACGTTACTACAACACTAAATCCGCGTTCAAACAAATACCACGATAGGAATGCTATCAGAGAAATCATTGAGGACCATAAATCTAGAGTACAATTACGGGATTGGATTTTGCAGCCAAAATTCTTGGTAGCCATTCTTGAATTTATTTTTATTCCTTGTTTAAAACTTTTCTTCTCATTGATTTTATTCAAGCAATAATTTTTTTTTATTCGTTTCTCTAAGCCCCTTGGTTGCAAAGTTAAAGTAGTTTGAATACAGTCATTTTTTATCATAAAGTATACAAGTGGTCTCTTTAATTTTTTCTGTACTAGTGATTTTTAGTTTGAAATATCCATAATTTCTGCTTTTTTTTTTAATCAGCCATCCTAGACCGCCTGAATTTTCTGTGGGCTTTCTAACGTCCCCCTGAAGGTCTCAAGCCACCACAAGGGAGCGTTATCGCCCACTTTGAGAACGATTGCTCTAGAGCTATGGTGTTAAGAGGAATTATGGTAATCAGCAATAAAAATGGAGTTAAGTTTATTTGCATTTCCTCCTCTAACAGTAGAGGGGTGGGTAATGTTATGTATACATACATAATATTACCCACACCCCCACTTAGTGTGTTTAAACTTCTGACTGTATAAACAGATTTTGATGACATTTTGTACAAACTCGTGTGTATGGGCCATTTGTAGGCAAGGTTTTGGGGTCAATATCTCCAAGAGTGGGTTTTCAAAATTTTGCAAACATAACCCCACTTTATAATAAACTCAGTACGTGCGTGCATTCTTATCTTACCATTTTTTTAAGTGTGCCCAAAATTTCGCCCTTCCCAAAAAATGGGGAAAAAACTATATTTTTATTTATTGCATATTTTTTAACCAAACTTCTTTTATGACTGCCTAGTGCAGTGCAAGCGATCCAAAAAAAATACTTCCGGGGCAATATTGGAGGAAGAGCCGATCAAAGTTTACAAAATATCAATTTTTTAAAACTCTTTTTGATTTATTTAAAATGTTAATATTTTTTAATATTATTACAAGTTTAAATATATTTTTAATAATGATATAATAAAGTTAACTCATCTCTCCCCTAAAAAAAAAAATCTTAACTAGCTTTAAGTGGTTGCACCTTTTTTAGTCGAATGTTTTTAGTTTCAAAAATATTTATTTTTCTTAATAAAAAAATATATATACACTCGTGAAAATAATGGAAAAAGTTTACATATGTTCTGGAATGCTTCGTTTGGGAATTACAGGTAGTGAAATATTTCGCTCGGATGTCAGCTACCCCAGTGAAATGACCAAATTCTTATTTAACGTAAAAATATTTCTAGATACCGAAAACTACAAAAGAATTCTAAAAAAATTACTTTGACAGAAATAAAATAGATTTGAAAAATTATTATTTCTAAGTTGGCAATAAAATAACTGTCTATCAACAATGTGCAATACCTGTATTACTGGTTAAATCATTCTGTAAGGTACATTAAGTTTACCGGGTACGATGAACTGTGCTTCGTTAGCGAATGTTTTCTGTGAATTTTAATTTGATCGTTTTGCCGTTGAAGTAACGCAGTACTTCTTCGCAACAGAGGAATATGTTGATATGGTAGGGTAATGCTAGAGCTGCTGCGGTAGAATATGAAATACATTTACCGAATCGCAGGGTTCCGGATCCCGAAACAATTAGCGCGATTTTTCGCTATCTTCGGGAAACAGGTTCGCTATCTAGTATTCGTACCGATTTCAAAGATCCGTCCAACACTACGCTGTTATTGATGAAATTATTTTCGATGCGGTTCAACGCAGTTCAGACATCAGTACACTCCATCTTTCCAAGCGGATCGTAGTTTCGCATACAGCGGTTTGGAGGACACTTAAACAAAACAAGTCTTATCCTTATCGCAGCGGAAGTAAATCCTCATGAAATGATGGAAGGCGATTTTCAACACCGATTTAGCGTCAATGTATGATGAGGCCTTCTTCTGTGCATATACCTGGCCGTTTAGATGCCGCTTAATTGCACTTAAATTTCTTCAAGAAGAATTGGCGCAGCTACTTGAAGGTGTTCCTCCAGCGCTAAAAAGAAAGTATACTTTCAGCACGATGGCGCGCCTCCCCTCTTCTACTTTAGATTTTTGAGTCAAGGGATATATATGAAAAATATTGTATTAAAAAAAAAAAATACATTCTCGTGAGGAATTCGCATTATGGTTCCCATTATGGATGCGGCTGAGCAAATTTAAGGACAGCTCTGAAGAACTAAAAAGAGCCACAAAATCAATACATAAGTGTGGCAAGAAATGTGTTGAAAATGGTAATAGGTAAAATGCACTTTGGTCTAATATGCTGTTTTTAAAGAAAATTCGAAATTTTGTAACTATTCTTTATTTTATTCTAATTATCTTATACCATTTTGTTCAGAACTAAATTCTCTATTAGTTTTGTTTACAGGTTTTATGTGTTTATTATCCATTCAAAAATTTTATTGTACATCAAACATTAAAAAAAGGGTTTCTTTACCCCATTTTTGGTTGACACTCAGATTTCTTAAAAGCTATTGCGGATTCTGGGACCTATTTTATTAAATTTTTTAGGTCAAAGATCATAAGAAATTATTAATTCTGTCCCTTAATTAACGTTCGAAAAATTTCAGTACGACCTCATTTTATCGGGGTAGCTGAAATCCGAGCGAAATTTTCACTAGCCGTAACAAGCAAAAAAAGCATTTTAGAACGTATTTTTATACGAACTTTTTCAATTATTTTCACGAATAGAGTAGGTTATGAAAAGTCCCGAGAGAACCTCATGATTCACGCTATATAACTCTTTTTTTTATTCCTAGAATATCTTTTTTAATTTAATAACTCCTGAGACGGGTTTAAATTTTACCAGAAAACTTCAACAATATCGTAGTCAACTTTAAAAAAATTCCTAGAGGCAAAATAATTCAATTAGAAATTTAATAAAGAATTTGAATTGTATAAATAAATTTCATCTAGTAGAAAATTAAATAGTTTGTAATTTATAAAATAATTTATTTGATAGTATAATTACGTAATAATTAAAGTATTATAGATTGGATTGGTTAAAAGTTTATGTGGAAATGAAAGAGTAGGAGGGATGAGGCGGTTTATAAAGTGGTAATGTAAAGATGCAGTAGAAGAGGGAGTTAAAATAGTAAGCGACCAAGCTCAGTGATATAAAGCGTTTCTGATTCAAGCAGTGGTGGTCGGTGTTGTATCATTAAGGGATGAAATCCCATCCCCTTCACTTAGCGCAGCCAACCTTGGCGAAAAGTAATTAATCCTTGTGAATAGAAGTACGACCAGTTACTATTATTTTATTTATTATCGTTCCTTTTCATATTGTAATGAACCTCTTAAAGCGGTCTCTCCAGATAAATGGGTTTCTTTTTATAGTTGCGGTTATAGTAAGTAACTCGGTTGGCGGTGAAGGAGGGGTTTACAACGATGAGTGGTGTGCACAATGGTCCGAAAGCGAGTGGTTTTAGAGGGGGGGAAACGGTTTTTTTTGGGGGCGTTGAGGGTAAACTTGGTCTTTCAGGCTTCTTCTTCATCGTCTAGAGATGGCGGCGGAGGCGCCTTTACACAAAATTTCCGACCGACCTTCCTCCACTTCTCTTCTTCTTTTCCTGCTTCTATTAAAAGCCCAATAACAATTATTTACTCGTTACATAATTTATTACACTGAACACATAAAATATATTTTTAATTGTTAAATTTTTTATCGCTAGAACATATTTTCTACAGTAACGACAAAATCATTTCTTCTATGTGAATTAGACGGTTTATATAAATATATTATTCCTTTTTATTCATCGATAAATTAGCGGGTAAAATAAAGATAGATATAAAAATCCTCAAAGTAATTATAATCTTTTATCTACAAAAATTTAAAGAAAAGGGAAATACGGTTGATAAATATCCATGATGAAAAATAAGCGATAAAAGCAGAAAAACTTTCCCTTGGGATCACATACAGTATAGGGAGCTGAGCCGTATACTAGGAGCGTTCCGTACTGCTGAATAGATAAGAATCTAGTAATTAATTGTGAAATACGTGTAACGATAAAAGACCATTCAAATGCGATTACAAAGAACTCGGCATATCTTTACATATTAATCGTAACATCCGTGTTATGTTTGCATATAGAAGATTTGCTTAGATATCAATGGCTAAGCTGACTGAAATGACGTAACTATATACCCACGGACGATATTAAGGAAAACAAAAATTAACACTGAATATTATTTGATTTGATATTCTATTTATCAATAATTTACTCGGTATTCTCCAGGTTAAACCTAAGATTTAATAAATAATTTTATTGTTTCACAACTTCAGAAAGTAAAAACCACAATTTTTCGTACCGAAAATCACGTAGCCATTTCTCAAAATAAAAAGCATCCCACTGGCTTCTGCACTAAGGCGAATGTACAATGACATTGCAGCACATAAAGTCCAACAAAATATACGTCTATTTATTTAGCATATTTCTCTTCCATAGAATATTTTTTGATTTATAAAGAAAAAAAAATCCAGTCTAAAATACTTAAAATTATTACGTAATTATATATCAAATAAATTATTTTATAAATTACAAACTATATAATTTTCTACTAGATGAAATTTATTTATACAATTCAAATTCTTTATTAAATTTTTAATTAAATTATTTTGTCCCTACAAAATTTTTTTTTGAAGTTGGCTATGATTTTGTTGAAGTGTTTTTTTAATATTTTTTATTTTTTATTTATGGTTTAATTTTATGTATTTTTGGTTCAATGATCTAAGCAAATCAAAACTTCATTAATAAGATAATCTTTATTCTTTTTAGTAACAGGTACTAGGATTTATTGTTTTATGGCATTTGTTTTTTGACTGAGATTTATTGTTTTATGAAATTAAAACTTCTGCATTTTTGTTATACTCCCATCTCTGTTCCTCCTCAAGATCGAAAAGCACCGATGCCAATTGTTATCCTATTATAGTAAAAGCAGCCTTGATTGAAGTCTCATACAAGCACTCTGGCTCTTCTAATATACAGAATGAATTACGGCATTCTCCCAATAACGGCAAAAGTTCATATAAACATATGTCCTAAAATTCTTTATTTGCGAGGTACGGCTGGTGAAAGATTTCACTTGGATTTCAGCGACCCCGGTGAAAGTAGGACGTACTGAAATTTTTAAGTTGGTAATTAAGGGACAGAATTGTGATTTCTTACGGTTTTTGGCCTGGTTTAATGAAACTGGTCCCAGAACTGTATCTGCAGTTATTTTTTAGAAATCTGGAATGAAACTAATTAACTGCGGTAAAAAAAAAAACTTTTAAAAATGCTTTTTTTTTGTTTGACGTACATACCTTTGTTAAAAGAGCAATAAACATATAAAACTTCAAAAAAATACTTGTAGAGAATTAATTCTGAACAAACTGCAAACGCAAAAAACTAAAGGTATTAAAATCAAGTAATCTTGGTGGCCAGGAATGTGGACCCTCCCAACATATTCATTTCACAGGAAAATGATGATTTAAATGAGTGGAAAGGGCACAAGATAAGTGGAAAGGCACGCCATCGTGTAGAAAGTATATTTTGCCAACACCAGAGGAGATCTTCAAGCAGCTATGCCAATTCTTGTTAAAGAAAGTGCAAATGGACCTCCACACTTAAGCGGCCAAATAATATGAACGGTCCAAACAGCCGAATGTGAAGAAGGCCGCGCCATATATTGACGCTAAATCGGTGTTGAAAATTGCCTTCCACAGTTTGATAAAGATTTACTTCTGCCCATGTATGCTTATAGATTAAATTGTTGACGCCGTTTCGAAATATGCCTCGTCTGTAAACGAAACATACTTGTGGAATTATCGATTTGTATTCCACCAATTGCAGAACTCCAAGCGAATCAGATCGTCTCCTCTAGGTGTAGATGTGAAACTGGGTGTCTATGATAAGGATAAACTTGTTTTGCTTAAGTTTCCTCCAAGCCATCGAATGCGAAACTCCGATACGCTTAGACAGACATCGTGTACTAATGCCTGGCCTGATGGATAATACTTTCAATAATAGTGTCGTGTTGGACAGACGGTTCGTAGCTGGTACGAATACTAGGTACTGAAGCTATTTCCCGAAGATTGCGAAAAGTCACACTAATATTTTTGGGATCTGGAATCCTATGATTCGAAAAACGTATTTCTTACTATACTGCGGCAGCTGTCGCGTTACCATTGCCACACCCAAAATTAATATCATACCATTGCATTCCTGATGTAAATAAATACGGAATTACTAAAAGGGGAAACCGATCACGTTCAAATAAAACACACAGATATCTTCAGTTTCATCTAGAAACCAGCCTTAATGTGTTACAAGTATCAACATCCGGTTTACATTGCTATGATCCAATCTGGACCCAGCCTTCTCTGTTACTGTGATTCTTTTGGAATAATTGCTGTTCTCAAGATGTCCGTGAAGAATGCCTAAAAAACTATATTTTTGTTAATTTACCAGAAAATTAATTTTGAACAATCTCTCAATTCCTACAGCTCTATCAGTCTTTACGAGTTTGAAATCATTAATACTTATTTATAACCTCATCTTCTGAGAAAAAATTATTTGAAAACTGATCCTGGAGTATGTACAACTCTTACTGACTTTTTGTCTTTTCATTTCAACTACTTATTTAGCTATTTGATTTTATTGATATATACTTTAAGTAGAAGATTCAACTATTAATTAAGTGCAGAAAAAAATTTTAAATTCACATCTCCAAGTAAATGATATAACAACATACTGGGATATGGAAGGTGTCCAATTTTTATTCATTACACACCTAGAGATGAAGCAATTAATAATGAAGACTATTGCAAATCACTCAAGACAAAATCAAGTCCAAAAATCTAAACTTTCAAAATATGACACTATGCTTCACAATAATTCTTGACTATTATGAACCAACTAAATATTTACCTTCAAGACCTCCTTTATGAAATGATGGACCACCCACCACACAGTCATAACCTGGCCTTAAGTGATTTTTATCTTTTATGCCCACACGTAAGGATAAATAAAATTTATTTTTTAGTTTTATATTTTGATATATAAAAAAATAAAAATAAAGCCGAATTCCAGTCAGGCAGGCATTATTCACATACTAAAAAATTTCTATTTCATATTCCCTTGCAAGAGCTCTCAAAATGATATGGTGAATTAAACATCCCCCCCCAAAAAATAAACATATAACACATGTGAAATTAACTAAATTCTATTACAATATGACAGTCTAATACCACCCTAATTATTTCAAGAAGTAGTATCATGAAAAATGAAATTTCAGGCTATAACAATTTTTAAAACTGCAACAATATGTTATATATTAATAATAAATCAGCTTCTACACATAGCTAAACAACGTTCGATCCAGTTTTGATTTAGATAATTTACTGCGTACTGTCAGCATTTGTTAACTAATGACCTCAGTAGAGAAAATAAACAATACTTAAATAATTTAGCAACTATATAAAGATTGATATAATAATATTATCTACGAAGAATAAGAACGGGTAATATCAATTGAATTTTCAATATAATTTATTAACCTAGATAAATGATATAATTGATGTAAATTAACAGCTCCACTGTAATAATATGATGAGATGATACGAGATGAGATAATATTATTTTACATGCATGTGTACATGAATACAATATCTCATTGTGTAGTCAATAATAATATCAGACAGTGTATTTAATTTTACTAACAACATATATGTACCACAAACAAATAATACAGATACAATTCCCCAACTTTAACAATTATATATATTCACAATTCATAATAAAATTATCTGATAAGTCAATTAGATATAAAAAGAAATTAATTTTAAAAATTTGACAACTATATAGTTCTTTATTCAATTCCTGGCTATATTTTAAAAGAAACAGTAGATCCTACTACTGTCCCGCTTGCAAATTTAATTTAATATTTCACCTAATATTTCCCAGTTACTTTAAGAATTTGATTTTTATTCCTACTTCTTTCATTAAAAAAGATTTAGGCACAAAATTTACAAAACTTAAGAATGCAGAAAATGGAAAATTATTCAAACATCTTGAAAAACAAAATACATTGGCAAAGCTTCAGTATGAATTTGGGAAAAAAGTTGTCTACAGACAAAACTATTTTCTAATTATCCAATTTGCCATGACAAAACTACATGGTTAGAAATTCCATTAAAAATAATAAATTTTTGTTTCCGACTAAAACTTTATCATTAAATTGATAAATTTTAACTGGGCAATCAAAAGTTATTTTATAAAACAAAATCACACAGCACTATTTCATTTCAAAGCATCTTCATTAGACACTACACAGATTATCATTAAAATATTTTTATATCTACGTTTCCCACCTTTTACTTTTTCATTTCGTTCATCTATGGACCACATTTTAACACTTTTTTCACATTCCTCTCCTTTGATTTTTTACTGGGCCCTTTTCTTGAATTATTCTGTATCTGTTCTATTTAATTTTGGCGCATTTTTTGAAAAAAATATCCTACTTTCTCAGTTTTACAATGCTTCTGAATGAATCACCATATTGAAATGGTTTAATTTTGCATTTGTAGAGATAAATTTCTTTTGTTGTACAATTTCATGGTAGAAAATAGGCAATGGCCTATCACAAACTAAACAATATGGAATGCCACATAGTTTTTATTTTTTTGTGGATTTTTTTTTGCCGCCATTCTATAGTTTATTTAATTTAAAGTGTCATATCAAAAAATTGGGGGCCTTCTTGACCAATTTTTTCAAACGATATTTCTAGGCCTGTTCTTTCTCAGACACGGATTTTGTCTAAAAACTTAATTTTGAAGTGTTTCTTAATGTTTTGAATAATTTCATAAGTCATCTCTTTCTTATGAAAGGGAATCTGGCAAAACTTAAGACTTCTGTTATTATTAATTCATTTCCCATTGTCATTTTTAAAATACAGACTCTGATCTTGGTAATCTTTTAATTTGAATTTAAATGTTTGGTAGAAGTCTTGCATGATGTTTCCTTTGAAGTCTTCTTTAATTCTGTTCAGTTGATATTTCACTAGATCTCTTGTTTTTTTTTTTTTTTTAACATTGGTTTTTCATTTTATTGTTGTTTAAAATTCTTGAAGACATCTGGATTTTTGGGTAGGTTATATTTTTCCAGAGTTCATTTATGGACTCTGGAAAAATATATCCTTAGAGAACAGCTTCTTTGCAGCTTTTGTTCCATCATATATATTTATTTTTTGTGACTAGAAGAATAGTTTTTATCTGTAGCATTCTTTAAAATATCTTTAAGCAAACAGGGGAATTTAATGTTTTATCTTGTTTGTATTTATTGTATCTTTTCTATAGAGTTGCTCCTTTTCTATTTTGAATAAACCTATTAATCAAATGAACACTAAAAAAAACACAATAGATACATGAAATAAAAATGTTCAAAAAAATTTGATCTTCATAAAGGATATACATTTAAATAATCTAAAGGAAGTCTGTCAAAAAGCAAAACATTTTTAAAGTAATAACAAGGAAACAGCAGAATGAATCACAGGTATCCTGAAATGTAGTAAAAGGGACAGTGAAGGAGTAAGCTATGTCATCTGTATAATGACACAATAGTGAACTATAAATCCATTCCCACTCATTAATTCAATAAACAACAACATTATTTACCATCAAATTAATGTCAACATATCACAGTAAAAAAATTCAATAAAGTTATAATAATACTTTTTAGTTAAATAATTAAAATAATCAACTTACAGTTTCAGAAGGCTTCTTCAATATTTTTGGAGTTAATGTTTGTAAGTGATTAGGCAGTGATTTAGGTTTCTGTTCTTTTATCTGAGGGATAGAAACTAAAAAAAAAAAAAAAATAGAAATAAGAACCATTAATATAAAATTTCACACTAAAAATAAGAACATATAAAATATTATTAGACACATGAAAAGAATGGAATTATTTTACTGAAGAAAAATTTACCAGCTCAAAGCATACATTTAATGAAACAGAAAACACTAAATTATTACATCTTGTACAAAAATGATAAATCACTGAAAACTAAATTAAATTTTCTGTAATTAAAATCAATTACAGAAAAAATGAGGAAGTATGTAACAAAATAACGTACTTCAGATTGTTCTTGTTTATAAATCTCTTGCATGTTGCATGCTAAATATTCATAAAATTGTAAATTCATATCAATTGAAAATTATATTACCATTCTGACAACAAAATTATTAAACATATTTGATGTGTACAATTTTATTGTCTAGTTTCAGATTAAAAACTACATACAAGAACAATTTTTAGCCATAAACAAATTTTCATAACAAATACACTTCCTTCTTCTGGCACACTAATACCTAAAAAATCATTTGCTTGTTTTACTCAGTTTCCTTGTCTAAGCTCAGGGTGTGATCCTTACAATCCAATTTTTTGCTTGTCCTGAATGGCTTGCCTAAGTTTTTTCAAAGTTTCACAGCAGACTGCTGAAGTTACTGCTTGCATTGCAACAATTTGATGATAACAAGCTTCAAAATGACGTTAAAGGTTAAGTAGGTACCCAGGCAGCTGAATTTTATGAAGAAGGCATTTATTTGTAAATTTGTGTGAAACACTAAGACAAATGCTTGAATTTAAATGGTGACTATGTTGAAAGTTAAAAGCTCCTAGTTTTAAGTTGTATATAATAAAATATTTTTATTTATAGACAAACGGAGGTTACTTTCCGAATCGCTCTCATATAACAAAAATGTAAATACATACAAAAACATAAAAAAATTTAAAAAAGTAACAAAATGTTCATATATATATATATATAAGGATCCATATATATATATATTAGTCCATTATCTGATAATCATATAAATAAATTATCTTTGATAAATTACTCTGTAAACACAAGTAAATGGTACAAAATACTGGCTGAATAAATATTAAAATATACCTTATGTACATAAAAATCCAGAATGAGTAAACATTATTTTATTCAATTTTTAATTCACAAATGAAATAGCCAATTTAATTACTACATACTGACACATTTATTCTCTTGCAGCAAAAATCTTGAATCTGACCAGTTATGTTTAAAATACTGACTCACTCATCCATAGTAGAATAATAAATATACTCATGTCAGTAATTTACTTCTAATGCCACTAAAAGCAATAAAATTTAATATAAGCAGTAAAAATATACCATTATTTACCTGGTTTAGAAACTTCCATGAGATTATTTTTCTTTGCAGCTACTGGCTGATTAGAATCAGTACTTTTATTCTGATTCATATTAGCTTCTATTCTTCTAACTCTTTCTAAATCTATTTCTCGTTGGATCTGTTGCCGACCAGCATATCCTAAAATACGTTGTGACTTACTTCCTGGAAATTTAGCTACTTCTTCCATGTTTCTGTAAACATAACAAAATTAAATGCTTTATATATAAATAATAAATCTTATTCCAATGTGTGTGCGTGTGTGTGCGCGCGCGCGTGCACACACGTGTGTATGTGTCCTGCTCATTAAATCAGAATCGATTTTCATCTGATGTGGACACCACATACCTCCTTGTCTTCCTTGTACGCCTATTAAATTACATAAACACCTTTTTTTAAATTAAACATACATAAAATTTTATTTCATTAATAACTTCTGATATTTTTTATTTTTTTTTATTGTTATTAAAATAAAATGTTATAGCATAAAATGAAACATATATAAAATTTTATTTATTATTTTTTGATTATTATTCAATAAAATTTTTTTTTTACAATAAGAGGTTAATAATTAACTATTAATAAATCGATACATTTAATTGTAGAAGAAGTTTAAAAAAGGGGGATGAAGTATGATTCAAAACGATGTGTATTCTTGCAAAATCCAAATATTTCATTAACTACAATTTTATTTGGCTATAACTCTGGGACCAAAGAAAATAATTACTACTTATGATATATTGATGAAAAGCTCTCAATGTGATCTTATTACTGCAGTTAAGAAGAAAAAATCCAAAATATTTTGGATTGAACTAGATGTTACAACAGTCCTAAATCCAAAATTTCAACATTCTATAAATTTTGCTTTAAGAATAGAATAAAATGTAGCATTGGAAATGATGAATGTTGCTTTTGGCAATTCTTCTATAAATAAAAAAAAATGATTACAAGTGGTACAAACATTTTCAAGAGAGCCGTGAAAATATTGAAGATGAGCGCCCTCAAAGTCTCAGTAATAATTACATAGAAAAAGTGAAGAAAATGATTATGGACAATTGCAGAATCACTATTAGAGAGTTGATAAGAATTAGTTCCTGGAAGCTCTACACCAAATACATGAAGCAATCCAACAAAAATGCCCGGATGATAGCTGCCCCACAATAATACTTATGCTTATTCATGAAATTTCGGCCAAAACAACATTGTTATGATGCCTCAGCTCACCAGACATAGAGTCCTGTGTCAGTAACTTCTTTCTATTACCAAGCTGAAAAGAACCATGAAAGAAGATGTTTATCTACATTAAAGAGATAAAAACAAAATCACTGAAACAGATAAATGCCATACTGGAAATTGCATCTAATAGGGATAGTAAACTGCAAATACATTGTCTGACAGATTTCTTATTTAGGCAAGCTGCATTTGAGATGGCAAAACTTCCTAATAAGGAAATCACTGGAGAAAGATCAGAAGATACAATACATAATGAACTTCTCACACAAGATCTCAAAGGGTTCAAACCTATCTTCAGGAAAATAGTGGACATTACCAACACTTGCTGTAAAACATCACTAGTTTGTACACAACTACATTCCATGAATCAAATCAAATGTGAGTATCTCTGTATTGTAGTCCTTATTGGAATTATAATGTATCATGATGTGCATAATTTTTTTTTTTTTTTTTACCTCCGGAACCACCATTAGCTTATATCTTCAGAGGATGAGATGAACGAATTGTAGCGTGTGAAAAATGCCATGCCTGACCGGAATTCGAACTCAGGACCTCCGCATGAAAATCTACCACTCGGCTACGGAGGCCGGCATGATGTGCATAATAAAATGATCACACTGTATTTATATAAATATATGTAAGTTCAAGATTCAGAAATCAGATCATAGATGTTAACAAATATAAAGATTCCAAGGTATACATGAAGAGTATCACATTAATACTCACGGATCAAGTTTAAAAACATAATTTCCTTCCTGTGATCTCTCTTGAGAATAACTTAAATTGTAGTCAAGCATTACATTAACAACTTTATTCAGGTCTTTCTTTTCTTGATCACTGTACAACTGAACACTTACCTGAAAAAAAAATAAATACACAGTTTATATGAATAATTAATTTATTAAACTGCATCCTAACAGAGCAAAATATATTTCAAAATTAGCTGTCAAATAGCTAATAAGAATAAAATAATTATTACAGAGAAGTCATGTGCAGCACAATATAAAAAAACCTGTTTACAACTACTACTACTACTAACTACAAGAAATATAAATTTCCATTGCGCTAATCTTAACATTTAACCATTAATCTTGTACTAACAACATTAAATAACTTATAACAGTAACTCACTGAACCATTTCTTGTTTTCAACTTTACTGTCCACACTGTAATTGCTTGTGATGTCAGCTTAATTGCGTTGAATTTGTACGCACTAGAAACTCATTTCTTTACTGATCTCACAGAATATTCTTGTTTCAAAATCTCATAACTCCTCGCTAAACTCTCTTTCAGAACTCTATCATAGCACTCTCTGACCATCAACTAGTCTTTCCTGAAGTATTTATATTCCTACCCTCTTTACCTGCAGCACTGGATCCAAATCAAAGCGTGAGAATGATCGTCCACCCTCACATTTTCCCATGAGATTCCTACCCTAGTCCAGTAACACTTCTCATAGAACTGAGTAAATATATTCAATTATATAGTGTGAAATACAGTGGTTTTGAAAAGTTGTTAAACTTATCATATTTTTACCCTTTTAGGGATGAATAAGAAAAGATTTCATTCTAAGCAATAGTTACTAACTATAGCTAATAGCTACTACTAACATTGATATAAAATTTCTAGTAGTGAACATTTAATTTAACTTTTAACAGATTGTTGAAAAACCCTCACTGGAATAAATATTACAAGTCCCTGTTTTTCAACTATCAGGAAAATGGGAGAGTTAGAGGTGAGCTGGTAAAATTTTTTGTTAATATACATATAGATTAATAAAATAATATTAAAGTCTCTACCTCTATGAATCATGAAACCTAGCCGATGTAAGGGGGTTGAGTGCTCAGTGATATAGAGTAGCTGGACCGAAGCTGCAACCATATCGGAGAGGTATCAATTGAGAGCCAGATTTAGGAATGATTCCTAAAAGAGGGCAGCAGCTCTTTCAGTAGGTCAGGAAGAATTAAATGGCAATATCACCATTAGTAGCTGGAAGCAATGAGAAAACTACTGTTTTTTTTTCCAAGAAAAAGTAGCTCTCTAAATTTTCATGGAACTGACTTTTGATCAGGTGATTTTAGAATAATTAACTCAGATAGGTTAAATGTAGATGTAATAGTAGTTAGCAAGGTTTGGTGGGAAGAGGAAAATGACTTTTGGTCAGATGATTTTAGAATAATTAACTCAGTGTCAAATAAAGGGCAGGCAGGAGTAGGTTTTGTAATGAAAAAGGACACAGGGAAGAGATAAGAGTATTTCAAAAAACTTAGCAATAGAATCATTGTAATAAGGATAAAATCAAAACCTAAATTAACTATTGTTGTTATATATATGCCTACAACTGCCCATGATGATGATGAGGTAGAGTGTATTCACAAAAAAATTGATAAAGCAATTAAACACAAAAAAGGGGATGAAAATTTAATAATAGTTGGAGATTGGAATGCAAGCATCAGAAAGACAAGGAAAGAAAAGGTCGATAGGTGAATGGAATATACTAAAGAGTTATACAGAGGAAATGAATTAGAAACTGAAATAAATGAATGACAAGAGGAGAAAAGGAAGACACTTTATTGTGTCTTCCTTTCAAGATCTATTCAATAGAGCATTAAAAAATTTGAATGGCAGAAAAGATCCTGGAATAGATGGGATACCTACAGAATTACTGTGCAGTGCAGATGAGGAAGCAATAGATCATACAAACTGGTTTGTAATATTTACAAAAAAGGCAAATTCTGTCAGACTTCAAAGAGTATTATTGTCATGATACCAAAGAAAGCAGGAGCAGATAAATGTGAAGAATACAGAACAATTAGCTTAACTACTCGTGCATCAAAAATCTTAACTAGAATTCTGTACAGAAGAACTAAGAGAAGAGTTGAAGAAGTGTTAGGAGAAAACCAATTTGGTTTCAGAAAAAGTATAGGGACAAGGGAAGCAATTTTAGTATTCAGATTAATAGTAGGAAGAAGATTAAAGAAAAACAAACAAAAGCACACTGTATTTATAGACTTAACAAAGACATTTGATGATGTAGACTGGAATAAAATGTTCAGTATTTTTAAAAATGTAGGGTTCAAGTACAGAGATAGAAGAACAATTGATAAAATTTACAGGAACCAAACTGCAACGGTAATATTTAAAGAACATAAGAAAGAAGCCGTTTAACAAGGATGTTCTCTACCCCGTAACATTTTAATCTTTAAATAGAAGTAGCAGTTAATGATGTTAAAGAATAATGTAGATCCAGAATAACAGTGCAAGGTAAAAAGATAAAAATGCAACGATTTGCTGAAAATATTTAGAAGAAACAAAGAAATATTTGAAAAAAGAAGAAAGAAATATTTAGAGTGAAAATATTTAGAAGAAACAATGAATGGCATGGATGAAGTCCTACAAAAAAAACTACCGCATGAAAATAAACAAGGACAAAACGAAAGTAATGAAGTGTAGATGGACCACTGAATATAAAAATAGGAAGAGAAAAGCTTATGGAGGTAAAAGAATTCTGTTATCTGGGAAGTAGAATTACTGTTGAAGCTGTTTCTGTTGAAGCAGAAGCAATATAAAATGCTGAATAGCACAAACAAAATGAGTTTTCAGTCAAATATAATTTAAATACATAAAAAATTAATTCTAATGCCAAGGACGATCAGAGCACTTGAGAAGAAAAGATTAGAAGCTTTTGAAACATGGTGCTACATGGTGCTTTTGAATGTTAGATGGTGTTAGATGGAAAAATAAGAGTTAAAAGAAGAGACGGACTTATAGGCCACATATTACGGCATCCTAGAATAGTTGCTTTGATATTGGAGGGACAGGTAGATGGAAAAACTTGTGCAGACAGGCAATATTTGTAATATGTAAAACAAATTGTCCGGGGTGTAGAATGTAAAGGGGTATACCAAAATGGGCCGGCCTCCGTGGCTGAGTGGTAGTGTCTTGGCCTTTCATCCCGGGTCCCAGGTTCGAATCCCGGTCAGGCATGGCATTTTTCACACACACTACAATTCTTTCTTCTCATCCTTCTGAAGATATACTTAAATGTCGTTCCAGAGGTTAAAAAAAAAAATTACCAAAATAAAAGACTGGCACTGGAAAGAGAATCTTGGAGAGCTGCATCAAACCAGGAAAATGACTGAAGAGAAAAAAAAATTAAAGTGTACAAATTGGGTTGGCATGAACCAACCCTTGACATCATCAGACTCCATTACTACTAATTATAATCAAATTAAAATTTGACCACATAAATAAGCACGTAACCATAAATCTGTTTAGTAAGTAAAAAGCAGTATATATTAACTTATTGGATTCAAAGAAACACAATGAAATAAAGAATTGATACTTACAGGTCGAAGATTTGGAACAATGATTTCCAACAGTAAAGCTATAACATCTAAAAGCAATGTCTCGCGTCTCTCATATGGTCGTACAGTTGGTGACATCCCTTGTAGCATTTCATCAAGTAATCCTTGGGTCCTTGTTGTTCTTGTCATCAACTACAAAAAGGTTATCACATAATTAAATAACAATTAAAACTAAACATAACACATATGATGAACTTATATATAAAAGAAATTTCATAAAGTATGGCAAAAAATGGGAATGAATGGAAATATTTCTTATCAGTTGAATACAGAAGGCATTTTTCACTACAGAAATTATAAAGAAAATATAGAAATCTTTTAATCAAAACAGTAGAATTGTTTAATTTATTACTAACTAAAATAATAACAATTTTATCAATAACTTCTGATATCTACTAAGTTGATTTCAACAATTATTTGACAAAAGAAACTTACTTGCAAACCTGCAAAGAAATATCAAAACAATTTCTTATTTATTTACTTATTTTTTTATTACATTCACCATGTACCAGACAGCAGCATTACTTTTTTGTTTGATAAACAGAAAAAAACAAAACTTTTCCCCACCCCTGTAACAATTCTCTCCTACTCCCTTCACATAAAAAAACTAATGTTTTATTGTTAAAACCAAAAATAGACAGTTCAAAAAATTTAATTTAAATTTTAAATGTAATACAATAGTTTGAAACTTAAATTTTTAAGTGTAATATTTTGTGTAAAATCCCTTCATATGTATATATAGCATTTATAAATCAAACACAAACAGATATGAAATAACTAAAAACAATAAAGAATAATTTTCTCAAAGTGTTGTAGATAGTAGCACATTCTAGTTTGATGAATTCAGTAAGTGATAGTTACACAGAATATACATGGCTCAGTTTAAAAATAGTCATATCCAAAGAATATATTTTTAAAAAACAATGCTATTGTGCATATTTAATTTACTATGTATTGACCATAATAATTCATATACTAGCTCTAAACAATGATCTCGTAATTCATTTTTATATCCTAAAAATTGAAACTTTTTTGAAGAATCTTCAAGATATACATACATTCGACAAGAAAATACAAAAGCATTATTATTTTTTAATAATGATTATAATCTTTAGAAATTTGTTACTGGGTATCTATTAAAAAAATCTAATAACTAACATTTAATGTTACATAGTATTCACAAATATATGAGAAACAACAAACTGTAATCTCTATTCAATAAAGTAACCTAATAATAAAAGCCTCACTACTGACATATATAGAAGACCTAATGCATTTATATCATACAATATAGCACCTATTAAGCATTTCAGTACAGTAAGTAGACACAGGGGTCTCTCAAGAAACAGTGGATGTACAGTATCACCATGGCACAGAGCTCATTGAGTTGTTAATGAACTGTTGCATTATGCATACAGAGGGATGTTTACAAGACTGGCAATGAAGAAAACTCATTAAGGTATGTTTATTCACTCTTATTTTCTCCTTTATTTTTTATACAAAAAAAAAAAAAGAAAAACTTTTCTCTATTTTGTTCTGATCTTTTAGTCTTTATCTTTTAGGAACATTGCCATTCCAGTTTGTTTAACTCTCTCAGTATAATTATACTAATGACTTTTCTTGTATTTTTAGCTCTTTATGACACAATGTAAAATGAGCTTGGTTTTATTTTTTATCCTGTCATCCTTTAATTTTGTATTTCCCTCGTTCTTTATTTTAAATCATAAAGTATAAAACACAATATTCTTGTTTCATTTACAACAAAAAGAAATCTGTTCTTTTACTATTTTTATTATTTTATCACAAATAAAGTTTAATTAGAAAACCAAAATTTAATCTCGGATTAATATACTGCAATAAATTTTTAATTGGTTTAATTACAATCAAAGAACTATTCAAATAGCAAGTTTGGCAAAATCAGTACTCAGAACACACATTCAGAAAAAAGTGAATAGATGAAACAGCTATGAGTTTTACAAAATAAGAGGTACAATTTATTTACTGTTAAAATAAGACAAAGGAGATTTTATACTAAACTGAACTTTACTTCAACATATATAATAGTCAATTTTAACTAAAGTTTTTTTTTTTTGTACAGAAAAATATAATTGCACCATGTAAGAAATTATTTTTGATGTTGAACTGGCATATTATAGTAATATTTGTTACAAAAAATTCCAGGAAGTTAACTAGAAGATGCTCCCATAACACAAATTTGAACATAAGTGATTTTTTTTAATTTGTAATTTTTAAAAATGTTCTTTTTTTAATTTTAAAATTACAGAGGATGAATTTTTTACCAAAAATTAAAGAAAAATGTTTTAAGAAATTAAAATAAAGCATTTATTAATATTTTAGGTTTAGAAAAAAACAGTTATGCTGTCTACTGATTGGTACAAATAATGAATGGATTTGGATAAACAAAAAATTAAAAATCATAAATTAAAAAAAGAACATACTAAAATACATAGATACAGAACAATTTCCTAAATACAAATATAAATAACAACATGCCATTTTTTGTTTTTTTTTTTTTTGTTTTAAGTTATAAAATAAGAAACCTAAATTTGGTTTTTAGCACAACCATAGACGAAAAAACCTTTATTCCCTTTACTTACCTTCATACCCTTTATTGTATCATATAAATGCATTAGGTCTTCTATATATGTCAGTAGTGAGGCTTTTATTATTAGGTTATTTTATTGAATAGAGATTACAGTTTGTTGTTTCTCATAACATCTCCTTTTTACAGAGACAACACATAGAGATAAGAATTAATATGTTCAATGCTTCCATAATTAAATTTCCATATTCACTTTGACAAGCAAGCCAAAACATATCAACAGACATTTAAATGAGTTGGTTGTGAATATCAACTGGTAACAGCAAATCCAACAACATTTCCACTAAATGGATTCAGTATCAATCTCTATAGGAAATCATTTTTATCTTCCAGGAAATACTCCACACCCAACTAAATTTTTATCTCATGTGAATGCATCTTCATATCACAAACTATGGTGAATAATACCATCTTCATCCAAATTTTTTCCAGAATAATCAATCAGAAGTGACTGGAATTTTCAAAATTTTGCTTTGACACTGAATAAAGCAGATTTCAGCTTCTTAATAAAAACATGAACTTTGTCTTTCATTAATAAAATGTTTTTATTATGTCCTTGTAAATTCATATTCAAATCATTTAAATATGAAAATATATGAGCTAAGCCAACAGTAACACATAATCGTTATTATTTGAAAAAAAAAAGAATGGAGTTTGTTTATCCTGGAAAAATATTAATTCATTTTGTAATTCTAATAAAGGAGTTAACACTTTCCTCAGCAATAACTGCCTATTTCTGTATGAAAAGAAGAGATTCTTTTTTATTGCCCATTTCATCACACAGTTTAGCAAACACCCTATCCTTTAATGGCAGGACTTTAATAAAATTAACCATTTTCACAGCTTTACAAAGAATGTCTGTAAAAGAAGCATTACATCCATTCCACCCTGGTATAGAAACTCACTGTTCTTTCCTGTTAATGCCTTTGCACCCTCACTGCATCTTAGATACTCTTAATGATACAAGATAAGATGCTTCAAGTGTACTATCAGTATAGTTTGATTTACAAATCAAATTATGCTTTTTGAGTTCTCAAAGTATGTAATTTTCTTTCTATGATACAGATGTTTAGTTTCCAAATGTCACAACGCAATCTGGTTTTCTGTATAGTGACTTAAAACCAAAATTTAATTAACTGTCATTGTAAAATTTTGTCTTTACCAATTGTTTCACTGGAGTTAGGTGGCTCATTTCATTTTTTCACAAATTTATCCATTATGCACAAGAATCAAATAGAAAAAAAAGGAAAAAAAAGCTAAAGAGTTTGATCACACACTAAAAACACTGAAACTTCAATTATTATGCATTTGAAAGCAATTTTCTGCAATCCCTTACGCCTCTTTTATACTCCTGAGAGCACGACATGTTCAAATATGTATATATGGAGGCTGTTCAAAAAATAATGATAAAAAAGCTCTACAGAAAAAAATATTTATTTAATCTTCCAAATTTATATGCTCTTTTTTGAAGTAATCTCCCTCAGTTCTAATACACTTTTGCCATCATTCCTGCCACTTTTTGAACATGAACGCGAATGCCAGGCCATCTTTCCCAAGCTCCTTGCAGCGCACCTCCACACCTTTGATGACCAAACCTTTGATTACATGAATTTCTGTCCCCTGAGTGGAAACTTGAGTTCAGGGAACAGTCAGAAGTTGCAAGGAGCCAAATCATTCATTTGCTTCCCTACCAACCCATGATAACAGGTATAACACACGGAAACACGATGATGCATTTGTTCTGGTTTGAGCAGGTGCAGGACCCATCTGCTTGATACACGTCACATGACCAAATCATCGTGTACAATCAAAAATGCACTGCCAATTGAAATGTCTAAGACTACGGCAAGCTCTCTAACGGTCATTCGTCGATCTTCATGAATAATAGCGACAGCTGTATTCTGTAGAACCTCGGTGCGAGATGTTGAAGGTCACCCCTCGCGCGGCTCATCGGCAATGCTTTCTCTACCGTCCTCGAATGCTTTATACCACTTGTAGAAGGTCACCTGGTTCATAACATCTTCACCATAC
>JAAAKQ030479625.1:10686-22543 GCA_010016005.3 Zanna intricata
ATTTTAGCCCTTGGAACTAGGAATTTCAAAAAATCTAAAAAATGGTTTTTAGATATTCCCATAAAAATTACACATACAAAAAAGTCAAGCTGATATTGTCATTGTCAATGAGAAATTAAAAAGATAGTAAACTTCATTGTTATTCCAATTTACCCCTTTAAACTCAGAATTTTAAAAAAAATCCTTTCTTAGTATGCAGTTAGACCCATAAAAAGAACATATATACAAATTTTCATCAATTTATACTCAGTAATTTTTGCTTGGCATTGATTATGACATCCTCTGAAGATATACTCTGAATTATATCTTCAGAGGATGAGATGAATGATTTGCAACATTTGTGAAAATGCCTTAACTGATCGGGATTCGTAACCAAAACCTTCAGATGAAAGGCTGAGATGCTACCAGTCGCGCCACGGAGGTCGGCAAACAGAAATTATTTAAATTTATTTAATATCATTTTATTTAAGGTAAATTTAATTCTATTTTTTTGTAATATTATTCATTAGATTGATTGGAATCATTTAGTTCAAACCCAGCTCACTTAGTGATAAGACACAGTTCTCAATTCATTAAATTTTATATTTCAATTAGCAAATCTCCACTACTACATATATATATATATATATATTTACACTTATATATACTTATGTATATTTTAGATATTTCTCATGATGAAATTTATCCAAAAACTTTTTCAGTTATGCCAAGAAACATGGATAAAAAAAATCTGGCTGCGATTGATTGAGTAGTTTTTTCTTTATTTCGAACAAACAAAGACCCTCATCCTCTTCTGTAAGTCTCTAAACATCTTCTCAGTGGCAGTTTAGTTTGAAATAAGTAATAACCGAGACTCATTCTGATTTAAGTTAGAATAAAATTACTCAAATAAATTTGTAGCTCAACAAATATAAAATATCATCATAAAATTCTCTGTCGTTTCATGAAACAAAACATTTTTTATACAACCAAATTGTAACTTTTAAATTATTATTATTAAACCCATCTTTTATAATTTTCTTGTTTACAAGATTTAATTGTACTTTTTTATTTTTAATATTTTTATTTTATATTTTAAATAAAAAACTTATATTGAGCTAGTATTAATTAGAAATTAGAATAATTAATAATAAACTATTCACAGTTAAATTAATCACAAATATTATTACAATGAATTAACATGGATTGTTATCATGAATTAACATCTAATTAGACAAAAATAAAGATTCTAATCTGGCATTTGCACAATTGGAAGTACGATTGAAGAATCTGTTGTTTCCATTATTTTTTTTTTTTGTAATTGATATGCATATACATCAAAAATTATTATTATTAATTATTGTATAATGAAATTTATTCACACATAACAATGTATTTACAAGTGTGCCTACAATAGTAAGAGGCTACCCTTAATCAAAAGGCTACCCTTAACCATGGAAGTGGTAATGTCAATTCTGAAATTGGTATGAAGGCTTATTACATTACTCCAGCCTAAAATTCACCATATCTTTGTTTACACTTACTCAAGCTTATCTGGTGCAGTTTTCTTGACTTGAAGCCCATAAGCGGTTGGCTATACACCTCTTGGTGGTACAGCAAGTAAACCAGTAGATTTGTCATATCTCTGGACCACTAGGTCAGGATGTCTAATTAATTAGATTATCTGACAGTAGAACTACATTTGGAAGATAGTACTGAAGAGTTGTTAATGCTAAAATATAATCTATCTAGTAGAGCTTGAGCTACCTACACCTTTGCAAAACATTACCTGATGCCACGATCTGTACTACTATAAATACAATTAGGTCAATTCATTCACACATAATTAAATGAAGTTGATATGAAAAGAAAAAAAAGATTTTTTAAATTTGGGAATAAAGATGCACTAGCTTTAATTTAGAAAATTATTTATTTACAGAGTTCAGATAACTAGAAATAAATATGTGAAATGTGAGATCAAATTTTCTTTTTATCCATCAAAATTATAAATCAAAGAAATTTAAATGTTTCATAATTGAACACATCAATAAAATCATTACACACCCAACCTGTAATAATTATTTCTGTAATACACTTAACACAAACAAGATTAAAAAAATAAGGCAATGTCTCTCTATTTACAGTACAATCATACTGATTTCAAAAAATGTTTGATTTTTTTTTTAATTTCAAAAAATAAAATTCCTAGATTTAGGAAATACAAAATACTTCATAAATTTAAAAAAATAATGTTAGCAAAAATCCCTCGTGAGCTTTTTTCTACAGTTATTATGTGATGCTGCAGAACCAGGATGGTAAACTACATTCATTCATAACAAACAGATAGTTCCACATACCAAGAACATGTAAGGAAGAAGAATTCTAATGATTGAAAATTGTAACAAAATAAAATGCTAACAACTAAAGAAAAATTTTATAAATTGATTCCTATAAATTTCAATGTACATTGTTAATATCTATTAGCGATTAACAAATGTAATGTACAGCTGATACCACTAAAAATTACAGATAAGGAAAATAAAAAATAAAATGATACTGCTAACAAAG
Source organism: Zanna intricata (assembly GCA_010016005.3). NCBI lineage: Eukaryota > Metazoa > Arthropoda > Insecta > Hemiptera > Fulgoridae > Zanna > Zanna intricata. The sequence goes on from JAAAKQ030479625.1 coordinate 13,234, forward strand.
CCCTTAATTTATAAGAATTCCTACTCAAGTAATACACCCATATTAATTTGTAAATAATGCTTTCTGTTTTTATAATTATAAAGCTAGAAGCAATACCAATATTTTCAGTATTTACACATTATTACAAATTAGATGGAAAAAATTGTGCAGGTAGGCAAAGTTTGGAATATATAAAACAAATTGTTAGGGATATAGGATGTAGTTGGTATATCGAAATGAAACGACTGGCACTAGACAGGGAATCTTTGAGAGCTGCATCAAACCAGTCAAATGACTGAAGACAAAAAAAAAATTTTTTTTCATAATATTCACTTTTGTTAATTCTTCAATCTGCTTTTTATATTATTATAATTTTATGCACAAAGTAAAGTTGAGAAAGAAAACAAAAAGTAAAAAAATGCAACAGTAATGTTAACTTTTGGCAAGCTTTTTATACTACAAAATATATACTCTAACCGATGATTTAAGACAAAAGATTTATAACTAATGAAAGTTTAATGTTCACAATAGAATGCAAATAAACCTGTTCCTTCAGCAACAATTTAGAAACAGAATGTAACAGTATAATTAAAAACCCCTTGTATGCAGGCAAAAATATAAATTAAACCGATAATACTAGCCTGAAACTAAATAAGACAAACTCATAAAATATAATTTATGCTGTTGGGGATGTTAAATTATGGCACACTAATTACCAGAATTAAAAGATAAATATTTCTCAAAAAGAAGTAACATATTTTTTTTTAATAATAATGAAGGCTGAGACACATAACACATTAGGTGAAGAACAATGTGTATATTACATTAACATTATCACCCAACTACTCATTCAAAGAAATTCTTTGAGAAAGTTATATGATTATGGGATACATTAAATGGCTAGTAGAGTAGTTTAATTATACTATTAAATGAATAAATAGTATAATAATTATAGTATTATTAAGAAGAGTAAGAAATAACACATTTAATGCAAACAAATCGTATACAGAGTAATTAATTAGAATATTTAAAAAAATAATAATACATACCAAACTATCATTAATATTAATTAACCTGGTTTAATTACTTTTTTTACTAACCTATTCAGGATGTTTATGATTATTAGTATTATATTATTATATGTAAAAGATATTTTCTTTTAAAATCAAAGCCATAACATGACTCATGTGCGTGTTTATATATATAGATATACTCATATTTATAGTCATAAATGAAAAATGTATGATTGCAAATATTAAGCGATTACTAATCTTTTTAATATAAAAAACAAACTATTTTTTTAAACAAGTAAACATAAACGTTTTATAACCTTGTATAAATAATTTATATCTTAGTTGAAGGCAATACTATTTATACAGAGTGTTCTAGGAAGTTCTGATGAAATAATTTACAGGCCTATCCATCTGATTAACATAATGAAACTGGTTTATATAACACTTAACTTTCAAGTTACAATAAGTAAAACATTTCTCCCAATGGTAAAATTCTGGGACTCAATACTGATGGGCTCCAAGAGAGTGTTTTACACTCTCTGAAAAATTGTTTAAATAGATCAAAAAACTCTTATCTTCAGTAGATTCTGAAAAAATTATTTAAAGCACAGAATACTGAAGTTTAAAATACAAATAAACTTTTAGTTTTGGCATTAAACAAACTTACTTTAATAAGATATCAATAAAACAAATAAAAGTTTTCAATAAAATTTATAGATTATTTAATTCTCAGAAAACTGATGCAAGTAAAGTTAACTGAAATCAAATAATTTACTTAAAACAGAAGAGATCACAAGATGGCGGAAATATTATAATTTTAAATTAAATCAAGAATAATTCTTTTGTTATTACAGAATTACATCAACAAAATAAATGACAGATTAATTAACAGGTCGATTTAACAGCAGTTAGTAATAAAGTTAATTATGTAAAAAAAGAGAAGAAATAAAAATACAACAGATAATTCAAGTTTTATTAATAGAAGAAACAGTAATAAACAGTGTAAAAAATTATTATTCCCAAATTTTTTAATATTTGAGTAATGATCATGAAAATTTATTGTTCTATTTAAAAAGATTTTCAAGCTGAAATCCTTACACTGCAAGTTATAGAAACAACAGTCATAATAGAAAAACTCAGCAATAAAAACAAGAATGATAGAATGGCATAGATGAACATTTAAATTAAATTAATAATATTATAAATAATATTCTAATAGCAAAACTACTAAAAGTTAATTTTTTTCATTAAATTTTAACTGATGTCTGTTTGTTCCAATGCTTAAATTATTCTATATTATAATGAATTACTTTATATTAAATTATTTTATACTAGTATGATTTTATAAAACATTTACTGCAATGAAAAGCAACATTTTTTTAACTTTAACACAGAATTACTTTTAACAAATTTTGTATCATTGAACAAGGCAATTTGATAAAAATGTTCAAGACATTAATAATTATTTTTAAATTTTAGTAAATTTAACAAAACCCACACTTGAATAAAAATATCATTAACATAATTCAATACACTGACTGTAAACTTTAAAAGTAAAAACAAATATTGGGTTTCATAATTTTCTTTGTTGTTTTAGGTAAATCAGTTTGTACTTTCTGTGGTGATGTGTTTATCTGAGGATCGGTTTTCATTGAGCTAGTACATATTTTTGTCCGATACGCTTGCCTGTTCCAACCACACAAGGGTGTTAATTTCATGATAATTTTGCAGGTTCTTTGATACTTCGGTATTCGAAACAGCCTAAAAGGAAAGTGAATGTTCGCATGAAAAGATACACATCACATCACATACACATCATGAGAAGGTACGATGTCACATTGTTCCTTTCTGAATCAAAATGTGGCACACCTCCACGCCATATCTACATGGGTTAGTATTTAAATTCGGTTGATAAAGTAGGTTTGGGTGAAGCTTTGTCATTTGAAATTCTGAAGATTTCTTGTAAATGATTCTCTCTATCTTTGAAATGACTCTCCTGTTAAATTCTTCGCATATATCTCATGACATTACTCTTACTTATAGTCAGAGTAATAAAAAGAGGGGACAACTTTGCCGTCTTATTCAGAAACCGTTATTTTCATCTTCATAAATAATCATTACATTTGCATGAACATTTTTTTTCTAGTTGGTGGAATTATTTTTTAAATAATGAAAAACCAAATGTACAAATTTAGCATTTATTTGGTCTGTTATGGTTCAACACACCGGTATCGAACTATAAAGTTCAGTCCCACTCCGATTAACAAAACGATTCAGTGTCATAGCATAACCACACTCATAATTACCAGCTTAATATAATTTTATTATCTGTAAACATGGAAGAAAATTTTAAAAAAAACTTAAGATAAAAAGCAACTAAAACAAAGAGTTTGCGTGTCATAAAACCTACACATCCATCTATGAAGCATAAACATTTAAAAGCTTTGTTATTTATTTGACTTTCGGATGAGGACACTCAACTGGATGATTTATTATCAGACATTTAATACCTTTTAATAAACATGGTGGGCAGATGCTCACCTTGCTTTCTGTTTAAATTGTTTTATAGAAATGGTCACTTGGCTTTCTAATTAAGAGACTTTTAAGTTATAGTACTTCATTTTATTAATATACCGTAAAAGATGATCAATAAAGGAAAATAATAGCAGTAAATCGCTAATAAAATTAAATATTTTATTCCGAACGGTACTTAACAACAGATTGTAAAGATCACATTTAAACAAGCAACTCAAATTTCATCTGTGATAAGTATACATACACAAAATCTTCTGTTCAGATTTATTTAATTTTAATAGCGATTTATTGCTGGTGAGTACTACTAAATGATTTTAATTAAACACTATTAATGGTCTATTGAAGGCATAAATGGTGTGGTGACACCGAATCAGCTTAGTTAATTGGAGCGGGTCTTTTGATTCAGGGATGTTGACCTGTTAACAGACCAAATAAATGCTAAATTCGTACATTTGGTTTTTCGTTATTTCTAAATAATTAAAATAAGAAAAAGGCATTAAAAAATGAAATTAACTTGCGTCACTAAATAGATAAGAAATTTTCAAATTCGCAGAAAAACGAATCGTTACATCTGCAAATAAATTCGCAGATGTAACGATTATTTCTGAAGGTCAAAACAACGGTTTCTGAATAAGACTGCGAAAATGTGATTTTATGACTACAATGAAAATAGGAACGATTAATTTCGATTTAAGGTAAATAAAAAAATTGATAATCGCAATAGCAGTTTAATAAACATTTTAAATGTTTCAATTAAAACAAAACTGGTTGATACTTTAATAAATAAAAATTAAATAAATTACTACAAGTAAACGTAACGGATACCACAACATTAAGTTAACGATCTCACATTTAGTTAAATATTTTAAACACCTTACAAGAGATCACCATTAAAAGTTTACTAGCAAAAAGTGAGATTAGTTTAGCATCATCAATGGAACTACGTATTTCAAGTTAAACGTTCGTAATATGTATTCCATCCCAATGAAGTACCGTATTTCCTTGAGGGAATAAACAAAATGATGACGTCATGATCACGTGTTGATGTTGTGAAGCCTCAGCTGTTATTGTATTACTTACCCATGTGTTCACAATAACAAACAGATGTAATGGCGGATGAAAATAATTTAAAGTTAATTTCAGAATTATTAAAAAAATCAGGGAATGATACCTGTGCAGATTGTGGTGCTAAAGGTAAATTGTATAATTTTCTTCAGTTCATCGTTCCTCAAAAATTGTTTTAAGAGTAACATAAAACTCTTTTTTTTTAAATTAACTGTTATTTAATTTGATCGTAAGCTGTTTTTATCAGTCAAGTAATTATTTTCATTATACGTAATGAAGTTTAATAACCTATCGAAGTAAAAATTTATTATTGTTATTTTTGATAATAAATAACCTATTATATATCTGTACTATGTACCAAAATATATTGGAGATTTATAAAATATAAAAAAATCGATTTAACTTTAAAAAGACTAAAAAAAATTATTGTCCTTAACAGTTAATGTCATGTAATCATTTATATCTTATGTCTGTCATCTTTAAATTATTCTATCCTGTCATATTATGTATAATACATGTAAATATACTCTTATAAAAAATGTATTTCTTTTTTATTTTTGCATGCTAGAATTAATAAAAATTTGTTTTTTAATGTTAATTTACAGACTTAAAATTTTTGTTTGTTTTACTGTTGCTTTCTACTATCTGTAAATTAAAACCGATTCATATGCAAGGTTAGGTAATATAGTAATTTATATCCAAATTTTATACTGCCACAAATTTCAGAGGTACAACTCGATTTTTACAAAACTTGCTATGTTTAAAAATACTGCAATTGTTTATGTACCTGTTTATTCAGAAACATTTAATAACCTACAAATTTACTATAGTTGTTTTAACAATTTAGTTATTTTTGAGTTTGGAATACTTGATTTTTTTAAATTAAACTAATGAATATATGCTTTTATTTTTAATTATATCCCAATCTGTAATGAGCATTACAGCTTGAAATATAATTAAAAATGTTTAGTACTGAAACACTACTAAAATTTTTAAACTGATTACATATTGAGTATGAGATTTGTATCACATAATTATTTTGAAAATGTGCTTTTAGTTAAACCCAAAAATGAATAATCTATAGTGGTGATTTTTATTAATGCACAATTTCTTTAATTGTTGGTTACCTGGTTTAACATTTTTACTAGAAAAAATTAATTTTAAACTGAGGTGTGTAATGGATTTGTAAAAATTAAATTCAATTTATGTGTTAGATCCTCAATGGGCATCATACAACATAGGTATATTTATATGCAGCCGTTGCGCTGCAATACATCGTGGCATGGGTGCACATATATCAAAGGTGAAACATTTGAAACTTGATAACTGGGAAGATAGTCAGTTGGAACGAATGAGAGAAGTTGGAAATATTGCAGCTAAGTTGAAATATGAGCAAAGAGTTCCTGTATGTTATAGAAGGCCCGTAGAAGGTGACCCCCAGTAAGTTGTTATTTTATTGTAACTTATTACAATTACTAATGTACCTCAATTATTACTTTTAGTAAATGATTTTAATAATAAAAATCCTGTAACTGTTATTCTTTAAATTATTCTTTTGTTAAAGATTGTCTTCAATTATTAAAGCTTTATCAGTTGATGATAGATTCTAAATAGTAAGCTCATTTTATAAGTATAGTTGTATCTTGCAGTTTTAAATTTGCCAGTTGACATTTCATTTCATCCAAATGTACTTTGGTTTCAAATTTTGTATTGAGAAATAATTTTTCATATGTATGTTTAAAGTAACACTGTTAAAACTTGTAACATAAGACAAGTAGAATAATTTATTTTAAAAAATTATACAAATACCAAATAATTTTTTTTCACTTTGTCATCCATCATCAATGCTGTTAAGATCGAATCCATCTTAAACTGATTAAAAATTACTAAACTCTTACTTAAGAGTTTAAATGTAATAGTTTAAACTCCTAAAATATTACTTAAATTCTTAAAAATTATCTTCAATTGTAATATAATTCTGTAATTTTATCTGATAAAATAAATTCAAATCGTGGGACAAACAATGCAGAATTTTTATGTGTTTAACATTACTAAATTTAACACTCATTCTATATTTTTTATGATTTCTTCTTTTTTTTATTGAGGTGTTACATTCAATTACCTTCTGTTCTTCGAGTGTTACATATTTCAAATAAATTAAATGTTTTCATCATTTATGTCCATACATAGTAATTTTCTGAAAAACTATTAACTAATAGGCGTAGTACAGAATTTTTTAAGTCTTCCTGTTAGCCAATCTTTCATACTGTTAGTCTTGTAATAAAAATATATACTGCATTTAGTGTAAAACCAATCCTGCTGTAAACAAACTGCTTTGACATACTATATAGGCTGTCTTGTTACTGCACGATATGACTTAATGAGCAATTAATAAATACTTTTAAAATCTAAATTTTCTTATAATATTAGTCAAAGCATTGGAATTGCATAAAATCATCCTGTACTTATTTAAAAACAAAAAAAAACCTACCACTAAGCATAATATAAATTGTGCAGTATTTCTCACTACCATAAGTTAGCTTTTATGTTAGATCCTTCCTTTATATCTGTGAGTATATGTATATACGTGTGTGTGTGCACGCGTGTGAATGTGTGTGTGTGACAAATTTATGTATAAAATGTAAAAATAACTAGTTGGAATTATAAAATTTTATGTATTGTTATTAATTACTTTAACTATATATAGAGTTTTATTTTCAGTCATTTTTTAATAGTTTGCAGTATACTATTATCTTTTAGTAAGTGTACAGCACCAAAAACTTAGCAATTACTAAAATTTATTTCAAACTTACTTTATATTGATAAGATTTTCTTTACTGTGGAAAAGATAAATAAATAATTATATAAAACAGTTAGCTGTTATTAATTGATTAATAAATTATGATCAACCTTTATTACATAAAATATTAATAATAATTTTTATTTAAAGATTTTTTTATAAAATACACTGCATTTATATCATGTTATTTTGATGCATAAATATACAGTCATCATAAAAGAATGGTAGGACAGGTGGCACATCAAACAGATAAACAGATAAAGAGAGGTGGCACATCAAAAAATTTATGTTTGTCTTCAGATACCCAAATTTGTGAATTATGTCTATAAATACAAAAAAAATTAAGGTGAACTGGAAATGTTTTTCTTTACTGAAGGATTTTAATTATTACATTACTGAATTTTGTGTGCATACAAATCCAATGTTTTATGAACAGTTTTTGAAATTTGTAACTTGAGCCTTCAGTATGTGATGGGCTATTTATTAGGACATATGATTGTAGATTATCTAATTCGATTCATTCAACAATTTCTTCTGTTGTGGTGGCCTTCCAGGCAATTTCTATTTAAAAACAGATCTTCTTTCTTTAAATGAATTGAATTATATATGGTTTTCATGTGTACATTGAAATACTAACTAAGATTACTGAATTCAGTTTGTCATGTCACCAAACACAGTGTGCTTTTTCCTGAACAGAAAACATAGTAAACAAAGACATACACCTAAGCTACAAATAAAGAGACTGATGCAGAAAATGGTTATCATATAAATGTTTCAGGAGAAGGTTTTAAGTGCTACCAATATAATCTCCCAAAGTATTTCAGATGCATTGATCTGAGATATGAGATCTCCACCATCTTTTATGATCACCCTATATTAGACAGTTTTTGTATAGATCATACTTAAAGAGTAAAAGTATATACTTTATTATGAAAATATTAATTCCCTAAGAAGATGATTATCAAACTCTACATCTTTATGGGTTTTTAAAAGTATATTTTAAATTAAAACAATGCAATTTTCATAATATTTTTAAATAAAATTTTTATTTTTTATTCTGATAATGGAATCATCCATCTCTCTGTTGATAATAAATGTTGATATATATATATATTATTGTCCATTAAAAAATTGTTTAACTTTTCCTGTTATATAATTTATAACTTTACATTAAATTATAGCAATTTTGAAAGTACTTTGTATATTTTATAATAACATATACATGAACGATACACATGTTTTTATAGTTTTTATTTAATATATTTAGCAATATGTTTTTCTCCTTCCCAAAAGCGTAAGAGTTGAAATGTTACATAATTTCAGCTATGGTCATAAATCATTTTCAATTCCAAGAAGTTTTCTGTTCTTCTCTTATTTTAATAAGATTTTCCAATTGTTTCTTTCTCAAAATGCATTTTAAAAAACAAATTGTGAGGTAAGAAATGTTTAATCCCATACCATTTTTAACAGTCCATACTTCTAATAGCTCCAGTTAAAATTCACTGGTTGCCATAGGATTGTGATGTATACTTAATAATCACTTGTAATCTATAGTCTTGTTACATTCCCCTCTCCCACAGATTCTTCTCCATTCATGTGAAACGTAGTTGTATAATTCCCATAAACTGTTAGAAAACAAAGCATTGGCAGACAAAGCTGTGAGCAAATTTTGCCTATCAAATATCATTTCATGATTCCTGAACTTTCAATTTGATTTGTAGAAATTTTAGCAATTAATTCTTATAAAATCATGCTAGATAGACACACTGTCCAGAAATTCTGTAGAAGGTGGATATCAAAACAACTAATCAATTTGCACAAAACTCAAGGAACAGCTACTGCCTTAACATTGCTTGAATACTTACATAGAATTACTACATATGAATGCTACATATGAATTCTGCTTGAATTACTACAT